>VNJO01011528.1:0-27637 GCA_008042535.1 Drosophila tani | reverse complement strand
AAAGCCAACGAGGGGGGAGCGCTCCTGGCGCTGGGGGTTGCGAGCGGCTGCCTGTTGCCCCGGTCCACCCTCAAGGATGCTGCTGCTTCTACGCTGCTGCTGCAACCCTTGAGCCGGGCTTTTGGCATCTCGCAATGCACGGATGCAACAACAAGCGACAAAAGGCATGAATAATTCAGACGGAGAATTCAGCTTGAAGATGCAAGGAGCGACGCACCGAAGAATGCCTGCGCCTGGCCATATATTCCGACTGACGGAATAACGAGCATAAATCCCGGCTAGCAGCCATGGCCCTCGAAATAATTGCTTTGAGCCGAAGCTGCTGCACCCCTCGTGGCATGGAAATTCTGCACCAAACTATGCCTGCGACACGAGTCTTTTAGAAAGGAATGATTAAAGCTCCCTTTTATCCGATTAGAGACAGCTTAGTACATTAGGCGGAATTATGAGAGCTGCGTAAAATAACCCCTTCGGGCCACGGCCACTCGAAGGCGCGGCCTGGCCCCATTTCGCGCTTCTCCGTGTTTCCATTTTAGCATTTTACTATTTCCACGCTTAGCACGTATTTTGCCAGCTAAATTAGATTGCGTGTGGCATGTGGCACAGGTAACAAAGGCGGCAAACGCGCCGGCAGAGGTCGAAGCAGCGGCAGGTGCAAACTGCGCTGTCGACAGCTTTTGGCTTGGCCCCATCCACTGCCCCTGCCACATTTATACCCATTTTCCGCGTTGCGTGATTCTGACTGCAGGTCTCGCCCCTCCGAACGGCGGCTAAAACTTGTGCACGGATTGGTAATCTCCCGGCTGCAAATTAATAATGTTCCGCTAACGCCAGCTTAATCAAGAAAAATGGCAAACATAAAACTTGGCATAGCTGGAAGAGGCTTGTTTATTCCGTACAAACTTAATTTCGATAACAGCCAAGGGATAAAATGTAAAAAAGTAAATTCAGTAAGTCAATAAGTTGGCAAGGAGGAAAGGGGAGAAGCTTTAAGATAATTAAGGTGCACTTGTAGCTACTTAAATAATTAGTTTAGAAGTTTACTGCTAAAATTAAACATTATTCAATAATAAAAAGTAAGAAACTATGAAAGATTTTCCAAATTTAAAGACCCTTGAAATACTATAATATTTTTGGCTATGAAACTTTACAAAATGTTCTTTCTGATCATTTTTTGTCTGAAGCTTATTTTTAAAGTGCTATTGGAATCCCTGGCTTGATTGAGCTTTAATAAAATTAATTTATCGAGTTTCAAGGTATCAGAAATGATATTGAATATAATTATACCTTAACAGCTTAATAAATAAATTTATAACAGCGTGGACTACGGCCCCGACTCACAAGTCAGCAAGTTACTCCGTCCAGCCTCTGCAAGCACACGGATAGTATGCGAAGAATGTTAAGATTCCATTCCAAATTTAAGTTTTACCTCAATCTGACCTTTTTTAGCGGAATATTGAAATTAAAATTTAACTTTTCAGTGAGCTATTTTTTAAGCAATATAAAAAGAAAAGTTTTCCATATTTCTTCTCATATTTCGCCCTACGTTCAATTTCTTACACTCACAAATTCGGTTCTAAGATTTTTATATTAATGTTAACGAAAAATTGAGCCTCGAAACGTATAATGTATTAAGTTTAGTCAATAGTTTGCTCAAGAACTCATTAAAATTATAAAATAGAACTGCTTTGTTACTACCCCATCCTTAACCAATTTAAAGGTATCCCCATGTAACCTCTAATTAAAGCCACGCAGACTCACATTTCATCTACATTCCCACTTCGTTTCTTTCACGAAAAGTGTGCGAGAAATTTGATTTTTAGAGTGTGCTCAAATATTCAGTGGCCAAGTTACGCCACTTGCCCGCTGACCAATTAAACTTTAATTGAATTACAACTTTTCGAATTCCTTGGCACTCACCCAGCAGCAGCGGCGCGTGAGTGTGAGTTCAATGTCAGCTCCGACTGCTGGTCGCCAGTGGGTTAATGATGCGCGTCGTTGACTGAGGAAACGAAAGCAAAAGCCAAGACGCTCCGAGCTTGAAGCTTCGAGCGTCCGCTCCAGGTTCAGCTCAAAGCAACCAGAGCAAGAAATCACAACCCACGCAAATCGGCGAAGCGTCAAGAGAAATCATTTCATTATAGGGCCAGAGACTCTATGGGTTTCTAGAGCGTACACCGCCTCCGTCGTCGTCGCCTGCCTAAGTGAATGAAAATGAAAAAGTGCTGGTGGCACACACAAGTTACGTGATCAGAATGATAAACCCAAGCTCAGCAGCAGACATCGGGCCTGGGCTATATACGTACTATATGTAGAGGGGGTGGATTCGGCCCACAAGTGGCCAGTGGGTGACTTCTGTGGGTCTGTGGGTGGGTGACTGCCCTGGCAAGCGAATCAAATAAATTTTCATTGTACTCGCGCTCCGCTGGCTTCCCTTTCTATTATTGCCAGCTTTTGTTTGATGAACTCGAAGCTCGAATTAATTAAATCGTCACCGTTCGGAATGACCACATCCACAGCAAAGCCAAAACCAAATCCGAATCCGAATCGGAATCAGAATCCAAATCAAAACGAAATTAGTGGCCAGAAAACGCTGTTGGCATTATGAAATCCGTTGAGGCCGTAATGGGCCTGGCAGATGTCACAGACACGGAGTTCATGGCTGCCAAATCCGTCGCAAAACAAAAATGTAATTAAACTTTTAATTAAATGAATTAAAATAGCATCTCGATGACATCTGTGGGGAAATTGTCATAACCCCCATGACAGCGCGCATGCTGTTGGCTATAAAAACATAAAAATCTCAAAGACTCACAGATTTAAGCTGCACTGGAAATGTGTTTAATTTATTTTATATAATTTATAAACCATACTACTGATGAGAATTTGTTCTTATATTTTTTATACATATATAAAATATGTATTTTAGTTTCTAAAATATATATGAGAAAATAAATTATGCATTTGACTTTAAATCGTTTATATAATTATTTTGTTTAATCTACAAAAGCCTTATTCTTGAAGAAATTTAATTCCATAATTTTTGCTACATAAATAAAATTTGTATATTACTTTTCAAAATATGAATCATATAATAAGATATTTATTAAGCTTCAAATAATATATTTTAGATACTCCCAATCTGGTAAAAATAATTTCCAACTTTCTCTCAGTGAAATTAGCTTTGCTTTAGTTTCTTTGAGCTGCCAGCCTTTAATTGGAGACAAAAGAGGCCAAATGGAGGCCAGACCAGAGCTCTTTTGAATGCGGTCAGCAAATGGCCGGCCACGCCCACCGGTCGCCCTCATTTATTAGATGGCCTGCGAACTAAGGAAAGAGAGGCACAAAAGCGCAAAAGGCATGAGCGGCGGCAGCGAATATGTAGCCATAAACCACCCAAGTTAACCACAAAAACGATTTTGGTTCACCTCTATATATGTGCATGTTAATGCCACCGGTGGGTGGTTGTGCGGGTGGTGCTGGTGCCACCTGGGCCAGGAGGTGGTCAGGTATATTGTGTGTCATGCACTTTCAACCCCGGGCATCCTGGCAAAAGGATCCATGAGTGATTGTCGGCCAACAAGGGCCAAGAACTGAAGAAGCCAATGAACTAAATTGAGCAGGAAACAAAGCAATAGCTACTCTGTGGGGGAAATCGAAGTATTTGTATCTTTAGATACTTGGTGAATTTCTGAGTTTTTTTTTAGATGACAAAAAAGAACCCTTAACAGACTTGAAAACTTCTTAAAAATAAATAAAATCTTTATAGGAAATTATGTTTATTACAGATGAGTGGTTTAAGATATTGGAGTCCGCTGAATAGTTATTAAAGTTTTTCTGCAAAAGATTTATAAAAAAAACAATAATATTTCCATGTGTAATTTATCTGTTTAAAATTTTTATTTTCAATTAATTTGGTTGAAAAATAAGAGTATTAGAGTGTCTAATAGAGCCTTACAAAGATAAATGTACATTTTTTGTGTCTTAATATTTTATGGCTTGTATCCTTGTGTCTTTTGAAACAATTCCCATTGCTGTAAATACCAAAAAAAAAAAAAATAAAAAAAAAGGGAGATTGTGATGTTAAGATAAAAGGAGAGAGACATAGTGAAGAAGCATGCAACAGTCTGCTAAACATGGCCCACTTGGCAGGGTTGTCAGGTTTTCGTTCAGTTGCCAGTTTTTTGCCGCCCAACTCTCTCTCTCCCTCCCCTGGTTTCATGTTCATTTTTCGGTAGTTCTATTTGCTTGTCGCCGAGTGACATTTTGGCTGACGTTGGCGGACTTCCGCCCCCTTTCCCGAACCCCTTACCCGCCCTTGCCTCTGCTCTTAACCCCCTGTTGCCCGCAGGACCCAGAACGACACGTGCTGTTGGCAGTCGACGTGTTTACTTCGCTCTCCTTCCCTGGCATTCCCCCTTTTTTGGGTTTGGCTTAGCCGCAGTCGAGAGTTTGTTCATTACTTTAAGCCCAGCCCGGGCCACTGTGGTCCAAGCTCTCGAAAATGTGCGAAAAAGCATTAATTTTCTTTCTTAATATAACAATGAAATGTAAAACTTGAAAATCAAATTTACATACACAAAGTTTAATGAAAAGTTGCTTACAAATTAATATTTATTTATTTCCCATCCTCAAAAATTAAAGTATAAATAAACATTGTAGAAAAACCGCTTGAAAACAATATGGTTAAAATTGATTCAAGCCAAAACTTTACCAACTCATTCTCAGGGGAAAAACAAAGCCAAAACTCATGGGCAAAACAAATGGACGGCATGAAAGGAATACGAGGAAAATAAAAATTCAATAAAAAGTTTTTTGGAAAACAATACGAGGAAAACAATATGGGTGAAATTTAATTACAACTTCAGCTTCATAAATAAAACGAAATTTATTTACAAAAAATGGAAAAAAGGGAAACAAATGGAAATATCCGCTTTTTTTAATAAAAGGAAATTAAATATAATGCCGAAAAGGTAATAAAATATTCCGGAAAATAAATTATAATACAAAAAAGGTAATAAAATATCCCAGAGAAATGTATTTACTAAAATTAAAGCAGAAAAATATACACAAAAGTAGAAAAATTAAAGGTTATATTTAATTCAAGCCCTAACTTTAACTTTGCTTAGCAAGATCGATTGTTTTAATGCTTTTATTTACTGCTCCTTAACCTTTTCAATGACCCTTCACCACTGTTTTATCCTTTTTCCCCCTGGGTCCATTGTGTTTTTAATTTCTTTTGATGTATTAACCCCGGACACCTCGCTGCGTTTTCACCCCCCATGGCAATCGGATATCACCCCTGACACCCTCGACTGCCAAACAGTTATTGGGTTTTTTATCTGGTTATTATGCAGATTTATGCAATTCCCATTTGATAGGTATATTATTCCTGCCGGGGTCAGGACAACAATTTCCGCTGGACCCAAAGATCATTCAATTCAATCAAAAAAAGAAGCTGCAGCCGAGCAAGGAACTCCAAAAACACCCATACCATCCATTCCATCCAGCCATCCATCCATTCATTATTATTGACAAATAACCATAAACAAAGCGGTGCGCCGCTGCTGAAAAACTGTGTGGGAAATTTTAAAAATATTTGTGGTTCCCGTTGTTTGGGGTTGCTGTTATACATTTTTTGTGTGTATAAAAAATGCTCTCTCTTAAACCCAGTTGGACCATAAAAATTCCATCAGCATCGAAGCAATTCCATTAGCACGAAATGATTTGATGCGGTTTTAGCTCCTGTTATCTGTGGTCCAAAACGAGGTCTCCTTTTTTTTGTGGTGGTGTAGGGCGGAGGCGGAGGTTCCAGACAAGGAGCAGGAAGCACAAGTGGATTGAAAAGCCATAAAGTCATCTTCTGCTTCCCCAGTCTCCAGTCAGCTTTTTCATTGCTTTCTTTCACATTGACTTTAAGCTCTGGCTCTCACAAGGATTTTTTTCGCCTCGTCAGTTGGAAAATTTAAAGTACTTTCCTTCGGGCTTTTTGTGGCTCGTTCCGGTGGCTTAAATTGCTTGGACAATTCCTCTCTGCCAAATGCAATTTCCCGGTCAAGGGGCTAACCCTTGCTGACCAATGATTGGTTCATCTAATCACCTAATCCCAACTCACCGCTCACGGAGCATCTGCTCCCACCAAAATTGGTGTTCTCTAATTGAAATGTACTGGGGAGTGGCCCAAAATCCCATTAGACGCGAATCTCTGGCCCCAGGGGTAACATTCTCCGTTTCCATTCGCAGGAGCATAATGTGGAAGACCAGTTGCCACGAAATGACAGGCCCGAAATTGTGTGTCATATATATAGCGTGGGTTTGGGAGGATGGTTACGGATGATCGCCATTTTAAATGTGTCCAAGGATGCGTATTGTGTGGAGAATAAGTCAGTAAAATATGTTCCATTATTTTATATAGAAGTTTTAAAGTTTCGCTGAGTCAGCAACCGAAGAGCCACGGTGAAAAATGGATAATTATATTAGGGTTTTTTTATGGAAATAAATAAGCTCTCGAAACATACCTGGGTATTTGACCTTTAATAATACTCAATATAAAATATATAGAGTATATTCTAGGAAAATATGCCCTATTAAATATTTCCATGTATTCTCATAGAATTTCATAATAAATAAAATATTTAAGAATTATTTTGGCACTCGTTATAGTTGTTTCAACTCTTCGTTTTTACTCGCCGTCTTTATGGTTGTTTACTCATCGTTTTACTCGTCGTTCTGCTCTCAATCTCGTCGTCCTTACTCGTTGTTAGCATTATCGGGAACCATGATTAAAAATGTTATATTAGTTTTTTAACATCTGTATTTATTATTTAAGCTGCGTTTTTAAATTAATTTGTTATTTTAATTTAACATAAAGTGGCAGACTAAGCTAACAAAATTTAAATGTTCCTTTTTAAATTATTTTTTTAATTTTTATTGTATTTAAAGTGGCAGATCTCTTAATGATAAATTCAGGTGAAAATTTCTTGCTGTGCAGCTGGAAAATGGCAGGATAATGTGAAACGTACACCTCCGAAAGCTGGGCGACAAGTGTTCCTGGCGAGGAATTTAAGCACACGGGTGGCGGAAAAGCTGGGAAAGTGGGGCGAGTGTTGTGGCAAATGCAGATGCAGCAGCAGCCGCAGCCACAAAATGCCAGGAACGCATAAAATGCCGACATTACCGCCGACGTCGCTGGTCGGTCATGGAGCGGGGTAGGGTTGAGTTTCACCCCGCGAAACAGGAGCCGGGGGAAAATGTGAATGTGATAAGCAATGGCAGCAGGAAAAGCGCCGCATGTGTGGGCCAAAAGCTTCCGCTTTCTATAGGTGGGAGAGGGCTGGGTAAATGGGAAAGGAAATTGAGTGTGTGTAATGCGTACTTATGGCGCACATTTTAAATGAAATTTTCACTGGCACTACGCTTCCTGTCGCCTGTCTCCTGGCTGGCCGGGATATATCCCCTATATCCTGTATCCCTATCTTCCGCTAAGCAATTTCGATTGGATTGAAGTGCGGCATGCGGGCAACAGGTGGCCCTGCCCGGCCCTTCTGGAGGACACACCTCGAGTGGGGCTGCATACTTTGCCGGCTTCCGCTCGTATGTCTCGCATATTTGCCTCCGTCCTTCCTTGTCTTGCTTCCTCCTGGCGCTGCTACTATCCTTTCTGCCTCGTTTTATTAAATTCGTGCCTGTCTGTTGGCCCAAGTCATGGTCTTGGCCAGGAACTTATTCCCGCCAGTGGGAGCGGCTACGCTTCAACCTTGGCCCCGCTGCAGGCACTATTCATTTTTCATGGAGTCTCGAGGAAAAACCCTGGCACAAGACAGAGAAGTGGCTGTACAGAGAGAGACAGAGAGAGAGGGAAGGGAAATATATAGCCCGGTCAAATGCAATATTAATTGGTTTGGACTGGAAACAATTCTGTTTAAGTTTTGTTTCTTGCTGTGCTAAGTCTGGACCCAAATGGCGAGCATAAAGAATATTAAATTTGCTCTACGTTTTTGCAAATGGAGAAAAGCAATTAAGTTTTATTCGCATTCTAGACATCTCTTAATGAGTTTATAGTGTGCAAGGAAATACTCAAGATATCGTATGTTGTGGTTAAAATATTTAAACTGAGGTTTAAATCAGATATGTCCCAGAGACACATTTTTGATGTTTTAACTTATATTAATATCGCTTGCATTTCGCATGTATTTTTTCGGTTATTTATTTTCATTTTATTTTACCTTTAGGACTCAATTTTATTACTTTTTAAATCCATGCTTTTCCACAATTAAACGTTATCTGCTTGACATGCATTTTGTATAAATATGCAGGATTTTCTCTTGGGGGACAGTTCGTTTGAGAGACCTTTGTGCAACTGAAACTCGGTTTAATTTAATTTTTATGTATTTTTTGTTTACTATTTAATTTGATTAAAAAGTGCAGATTCAAATGAAACTCGTTAATATCTGAACCCCCATTTTGTTTCAGGTAATTTATTTATTTTTGTATAAAAACCCCAATGAGCTATCAAGTTCATCAGAAAAAAGAAAAGTTACACTTCAACAGTGACCATGTCCATAAAAAAACTGTTGGGTGTTGAATATAATATATATGGTAATTTTTTTTTGTAATTTCTCCACTTGATGACACAATTTTTGCTGCTACATTATATTTATATATTTCCTTAATAAGGATTCCTTTGCATTCTTATAGAATTTCACCTTAAACAAAGCTTGTAAGATTTGTTTCTGCTCTCGTCTTCTTGGTTAGTTTCTTGGCTCAATGAAACGAGAATTAAAGACCTTTAATATTGTTTTGGTTTATGCTAAAATTTTATTTTCGTACTACCACGCCTTCCTGGGATTTTCTCCACTTGATCCACATTATTTTCCGCAGTGCCTTGGCTGTCATATATATTTGCCACATTGCGACAAATTCTCTGCATCTCTCGCTTGAAATGTTTGTTGTGTTTCTTTGCTCATTTGCACGCGAGTCGCGTTCTGCCGCCTGCCATCGCCATGGAAAATAAATTTGTCAACTTGCTGGCTTTTCCTTAGCCGCCGCTGCCATTGTTGCATTTGCAATTCGCAATTCGCTAGTTTTCCCCCGTCACCTCGCTGGCTCGTGGAAAACCACGGCAAGAAAAAGAGCAACGTGAGCTCAGCTCCATCTGCTCGGCAGTTTGTTAGCTTTTTGCCGTCAGCGGCAGCTATTACACATTTCATTTTATTGTCACGTACGCAGTGTCTCTGTATATGGTCGTCCCTCTCCCCAGCCGATTTCTATTGACTGGACGCCATATATAGATATAGTTTACAGTTGTCTCCGTCGAAGGTTGTTAACTATCGCTGGGTGTGGCCGCTGCTGAATTTAAATTGCGCTTTTATTTCAGTCTCTTCTTCTGCAAGCCGGAATGAAAACATTCTGCAGCATTACATCACACTTAATTAAGACACGGAAAATTTAATTACAACAATGAGCAACCATATTAAATATCAATTACTTGATGGGAAAGAGCAGCACATCTGTGCTCTGTTTGATTAAATCTTACATGAAGTGGCCAACTATTAGCTTATACGGTCGAGTGTCAATTTGTCTGCCTATTAAGTTAATTACCTTGTAACTTTTTGTCTGATGACCAGTGAAGGGAAAAGTTTGTAGGAACAAGGCACTCTCATTAAAAATGGATCAGATGGAAAGGGTTTTGTTTACTAAGGAAGCATTTCCATTGCGTATTTTTAGCAGCCCTTCCATTAGCCACTTGTAATTGGGATTTTTAGTATGCCAAGCCAAGGACAGAGAAAGAAATCTTGAAATTTATGTAACAGCCAACCTAAGCTTTAGGCCTCTAAATAATGGTAAAAGCCAGGGATTTTTTCATGGAACTATGAGAACTTAACTCCTAATTAATTATCCGATTTCAAGAAACTAAAAAACCCCAAACTAAACCCTTCCTGCTTAAATAAAATTTAATTGCCATCCTACCTAATAACCATTAAACTGAGAACCAAAGAAATTCTGCATTTAAACTGGAAAAACTGTGAGAAAAAAAGAGTGTCTGCTGCAAGAATAAACTATAAAACTATTTCAGCCATCTCTATCTGCTTTTAACTACCGGTTTGCTCATGCATTTTGAATGGCGTTGAGGAAAAAACTTTGTCATTTAATTCCAGCATTCATTTAATAAAAAAAGTGTCTCCAAAACTCGCCGGAAGAAAAACGAAGGAAGGAAAGCTGCGAAAACATTTGCTCTTTGTTATAAACAATTGGAAGACACCTGGAAAAAAGTTAACTTCTGCTTAAACTTTGGGTTCGGCATGAAGCCAATTAAAATTCTATGGAATGAATTAGAGTGCAGGCTGCATTCACATTCGCGTCACGCTAATTCACTTTGCAGTTTCATCTTTTAGTTACTTTATACCTTCTCCGTCGTTCGTGGAAAATAGTTTTTCCGTGCTCCTCCACCTTTTTTCTCGTTTTTTTGGATGGCAGACACGGAGGATTACACGGAGCAGAGCAAAGTCAGGTGCAGACGAACCCGGAAATATATGTATATATATAGGGATAGAAAACGAACAGACTTATTGCATTACTTACGCTAAATAACCACTTACAAAGTGGCATTAGAGGACGGAGATGAGCACGGAGGAATGATCCTGGCGAGGTAATGACGGTGATGGTGATGATGCTCATGCTGGGAAACTGGAAAACTTCTCATTAAGAAAATGCCATAAACACTCTCCAGGGAGTGGCGAGAGTGCAGAGAAGAAAATTATACCTGAGCTCTACAGGTAAAAGGAGTATATCAGGGAGTGGAAATAGCTTACATGTCAAGTTGAGGTTATTTAATTATATAACATTTAATCTCTACTTTTGCTATAAAGTAACGTAGTAACTAATTCTATAAATCCTATTAATCCCCTTAAGAAATTATATTTTTGTATGTGTAAAAACAGTTTGAAAATTCCAACCGTTAGAAGGTAAATAGAAAATAAAGTCAGTCAAAGAAAGCCGAGGAAATGCAAGTGAAAGGCGGGGGGAAAATCAAGGCAGCGTGCTCGAAATATGCATTCCAATTCATGAATGTTTCTGTATCTGAGCATGCAAATGCTCCCCCGTCTGTGTGCGTGTGTATCTGTGTGTGCGGTTAAGCAGGCTTGCCAAACACGCATACGCAAAGGGAAGTATCTCGGCGTGGAAAGCCCGGAAAAATTCTGTCTGCTCTTCTTCCCTTTTGATTGAGTTTCCACTGCATGAAATTTGCATTGAGGGAATTGTTTGCCTCGCCTTTTTTGTGTATTTAAAATTTAAGGATATTCTCAGCTTACTATTCACTAACAAGGACCGGATTGAAGAGCTTTCTAGTGGAATGTCTTGAAAATATGTAAATGGAAACAAGAGCTGCAATTAAGAGCCACCTACCAGATGCTTGAGATACTTGTAGTTACTGCCATAAATGAATTATTTAGACAGATGGGCCGCAAAACGAGTTCTTTTTGTTAGGTTGTGTGGGCCATCAATTACTCATGCTGAAAATATTTATTTAAATATTTTTAGAATTTAAATATAAGTGCCATATAAATCTTTGAAAAGCCTCAAGAGATAGTGAAAGCTTAAGGGGAATTTATTGAGTGTTGCAATTAATATTTCAAGATATTCTAACTTATTTTTCATTAAATTTTAATACAAATTCTATCTGAAAACATGGCCTGGTAAATAATATTTAAAAGGCTAAGAATAATTTTCTTTCACTTATATAAAGAGAATAATTTAAGACTTCATAATTCAATGTCTTGATTATCTCTTTTAAAGTTGAAACGATGTTCCAATTACCCTAATATTTGTTTACTCAAAGTTCCAACAAGACATGCATGGAGGTTAACTATAATTATTCTCTCTCTCTCCATGCAAACTTTCATGTTTATCCAGTCTGAAAGTATCTGAAGGCTTGTCTGCCTGATAGTTTAATGCTTACCGCTTTAACTTCGAGCTTGAACTCGGGTTGCATTCTCAGGGTAAACTATTTTTCAAGTATTTTCCGCCTTCCTTTAAGGATTTGCATTCGACTGCACTGGGAATCTGCTGGTGAAGCGAGTGAGAAGTGAGAGGCGCCTGGCTCTGAAATCTAATATGGCAGAAAACCCAATTAAAATGCTGCCCAAGACAAGGGACCAGGAACAAGGAAGCAACAATGGCGGCGGCTGCCTCAAATAATTCCAGGACTGTGGCCCCAGACAAGTTTAATCTCTTTGCCCGATGCAGGCAGCTGTGCTCGCTCGTTCGACCCGACTTGAATTTGAATTCGGTTTGGGGCGCGCCCGGGGGTATGCAATATATTTTGAGAGAGAGGGGGCGAGTCAAGGAAATAAATAACCACACTGAGAAAAGGCCCTGAGCTATGATAGATTTTGTTACTAGCTCAATAGATTTAAGCTGTCAAAAGTTGTTAGTTGTTGAAGTACCTGGAGTTCGTGATGTAGGGCTATTTTTCACTTATTTAATTATTAGACACATAATAAAGAGAGAGAGTTTCTTAAGGCTCTCTTGATTGTTTGTGACTCCTTAGAACCTTACTTTAATTTAAATAAATAAAATAGCCATACTGAGAACAAAGCACTAGGGCGTTCCTTGGGGTTTTCTTGATTGTTTGTTACTTCTAAATTACCAGAACCTTATATACATTTAAATAAATTAATAAAATAACTATAGTGTTAAGCTGTCAAGTTGTTGGAAGTTCACAAACCTTAATTATTAAAATATATAGGTATTTCCTACTTTTAGGCACCATTTAAGGAGATCTCCAATCTCTAGAGAATTGCTTTATACTCTCTTGATTGATTCCGAGATTAATTTGAATAAATATATTAATAAATTCCTATAAAACTCGGCCAATTTTTCTCCTTGTACACTCATAAATATGTCTCATGTTTGCTTTTCCCATTTCTTTGCAGAGAGTGTCACTAATTGAATGCTTATTGCTGGCTGGTAAGTTTATTGAGCTCGCTCCCCCGAAGGGGAAACCATTTTAAACGGGGAGATCCTGGGGGTTAACATGTGGGTTACTGGTTCAAGCCGGTTGACAAATACTTGGTCAAGTGCTTAGTAAATGCCGCACTCCTTTTTGTGGGAAAGCTTTTAGCGAAAGTGGATGGGATGATGGCGGCGGTATGGAAATGCCAACTTGAACCTTGATCAATATCAGCGTCATGGCCCAACCCAATTCCTTTTCTCTCTCTCTCTATTACTTTGGGCCATAAAGTGCTGGCAGAAGGAACTAATCGCTGGTCAGCCATAAAAGGGGCGAAAGGATAAAGTTATGGGGCCCTATAAAAAGGCAACGGGTAGCTTTCAGGACGGGCAGCAGGACCACAGCGCACACATGTGGTTTTTGTAGCCACCGTGGCTGCAGTTCCGTGTGACATCTTAAGTGCATCTGGTTGCATAAAGGTCGCACCTATGCGACCGGATCCATGTCCGGATCCGGCTGATGTTAAGCCGCCGCTTACCGGACCCCACCCCGAACCCGTGCTTTTACGGCGGCAATTTGCCACAGACAAAGCCAGCGGAAATCTTGTCCTGCTGCGTTCTGGGTCCTTTGTTTCTCCCTCGCCTTTCGCGGGAGTTTACAATGTACGAAAGGCAAAGTATTCATAAAGATTTGATGGAGCCAAGGAAGCCAGGGAAGCCCGGGATTAGTTGTAACTATTCGCTGGTGGAAGCGCGTGAAATGGTTTTAAATAATTCAAGCAACAGAGTGGGAAGTTCCCTTACAAGTGTTTTAAAGCCACAGGAGAGTAAGGTTTAGTGCCTAACAAAACGGTCTTAAATTTTTTTAATTTACTTTACAAGTGAGTAGGAAAAACACTGTTTCTATTGAGTAATCTCCAAATCAATCTTACCAGTTTCTTTTTAAGCTCACTGGAATTATTGTGTATCATGCGGTGTACTCAATGAACTCCAATTAAAAGGAAAAAATTCCTTGAAGTATACACTCAACATCATTCAATTGGAGCCATCATTCGAGAAGTTTTCCCATCGTGATCTCTCTTCGATTTGTTTCCTCCAGCAAAGCATGCTTTTTCCACTGCCTCCCACTCCCCATTTCCCATTTTCATTTCCCCTTTTCCGCTCTGCCTCAACTAGTATGACAAAAGTAGCTTAACTTGTTTTTCCTTTTTATTATTTTCTCTCTTCGTTTTTTTTTACTTCCGAAGAAGATTTATCGATGACCGTGCCAACTCATACATAAACTGTTCATGGGAGCACGTTCCTTTGCCATAAAAATTCGAATATGAGCGAAATATTTTGGCATGAATAAAAAACGAGGAAGAACTACAAATTCCTGGGGAGGCACTAGCTTGCTTATGACTTTCCAGTTGATTTGAGACCAAGTTGGGGCTCACATATTGGAGCTGGTGAACATGGAGAGTAAGTCTATTATTGGTGTGTGATATTAAGATATGAATCGTTGGTCCTTTTGCTATTTTGTTAATTTTTTTCAGAGATATATTAGCTGGGGTTTCATTTATTATTAGTGATTATACATTAAACCCACCAGAGAGCCTTAAATCTCTTCCCCGACTTAATGAACCAATCAAGCTTGTAATTAAGCACAGAATTTGCAACGTGTGGGTCGGTCGCTTATTGTTACAAAACATTAAACGATTTCTCGTTGAATAACTTCACGCGATTGCCGCACGCAAATCGACCGCAATGAAATAATCCCCCCAAAAACCCGGCGTAGAATTTCTGGAATTTCCTCTGTGTTAATTGGCTACAAAGTGGGCGTGGCCAGGTGGCCAGCTGAAGTTGAAATTGAAATTGAAACCGAACCGCACCGAACCGGCGCTGATTATCTGCTCGACCGCTGCCCAAACACGTTCAGCTGGCGTGAGTTGGGGCCATAAAAACTTATTAAGCGATGCTGAGGACGCAGGACGCAGGACTCGTCGCAACTTGCCATAAAACCGAGGGACCGGGACTGAGACCGGGTGAAAGGATAAATGGAGAAACATTTGGCAGAAATGTGTCGTTGCTTTGGGGCACACAGGACCGTAATAAAAACGGGGAATAAAACGGAATAAAAAAATATAAAAAATGCGCATACGCCGCAGTGGCTTCGTCTGCGCGTCCGCCTTATAATAGACATTAATAATATATCGCTTCCGCTACCGCTTCCACTTCCGCTCCAGACTCCATCTCCATCTCATTCGGAGGCCAGTGGCAAGTGCGATAAACCGTTTAGCAACATCCGGGGACACCACAGAGAATAAAAGGGAGGACAACAAGGAGCAGGACTTTCCCAAGGAAACTGCTGCTCTGGCACTGGCTTCTCTCTTACTCTCTCGCCCTCTGTATCGAGCAAAATTTACATACTAATTCGATTCATTACTCTCCTCAGGCCCCTGGGGGCTCTTAATTGAGGTAATCAATGCATCTGTAAGCTGATTTAGTTCGAGCGGTCTCCTCTTTGGCCCCAATCAGCTTACGTCTGAATGCAGCAGAGCTCAGCTCCGCCCGGTTTGCTTTTCGTTTTCAATTTCTGCAGCTGGCATCGTCAGAACTTCCATCGAATTCAATAACGAGATATATAAGAAATGTACGCAAATATTTCGCAATAAGATATTTGCTTTCATATATGCACACACACAGCGTCACAAAGCTTCGGCAACGACAATGGCATCGCAGCGTGTATTGGCAAAACTTTGGCGACTCCTCTTCCTTTTCAGTCAACATTTTGCAGTGCCATCTGCGGAAAGTTTACTGCGATAAATGAAAATAGGAAGCCCAGAACGAGCAGCTACAACAAGATGTTGAAATAAGTTGTCAAGCCAACGCATCCGGCTGTTCCTCACCGAACACCAAACTCCTCAACCCTCCCTCTGTTTGCCGTGTCGGGCGTGTATAGTTTTCCACTTGTCTGACTGCGGCGGCGGCTGTCGGCGATAAGCGAGCGCCGAGCATTGATAAACATCCCTGTTCTCCGCGGAACCACAACTCCAGCTCCAGCTCCGTTTGCTTGCCCAGCCCTCCACGATTCGCAGGCTGAGGCAAGGATGAAGTGGATGTCAGTCGGCGACAATAGCGATGCGGCCCTCACAATCGGTTGGCTTGACAAAACGACTGCCCCACGGAGAACTCAGAGGGAAAAGTAATACACTGGGGGGAATAAGAATGCCCCAGAGATAGTCTGTTACCTTTCTTATTTTTCAGATCTATATTTTTAAATACTAGTGAGAACAGTGAGTAATCAGGGGTGGAAATCGCTGTGGATTTGAAATCGATTGGAATGGTGCTCAAAAGTATTGATAAGAAACTTGGGAAATGGGGAGAAAATAGAAAAATGTATCTTATTGGGTTCTATAATTTTTTTAATGAAGAATGTAGTAAAACTTATACATTTTCCAGTGGGCTTAATAGCTTAATAAAGATTGAATCTAATCCTAACAGAAGTGATCACAATAATTTGGTGTAAGCCCCCATAATTTCCTTATTTTTTCTCTGCACTTCAATCACTCAAATGTTAAGGTTGAGGTCGTCTTCGTTGATTTTCCGGGACTGTGCAGGACTGCAGGATGAGGGGAAGAGAAAAAAGGGACAGATGGGGGATACATGGGAGCAAATAAGTTGGAGTGACAGAGGGAGGCAACTGTCAGTGGGACACTTTGCTGTCAATGGCAGTTGAGTTACGAGAAAGCGAGAAATTGCATGGCAGCAGACTCGCTTCCTTCGCCTCCCATAGCTTGTGGAATTTTTCACGCGTCACCTGTGGCAGATAGTGCTCCTCGTGCCCCGTCTACATCTCCCTCTCAGCAGGATGTCTTTGGTTCTGGAATTGTGAAGGGGTCCTAGGCCTACGGAGCGAGTTGAATGAACTCTCCACGTAATCGATGTTCTGTGCGTCTGTGGGTGGGCCCGGCCATTGTTCAGCTGGATATCGGGATACATATATCCCGGCACCGATGGCGTCTGCCAAGGATAAGCCCGAAATGGCAGGAGAATAGGCCCGTGTTCGCCTGACGTTCATTTGATAACATTTTATTAGCATCAGACGGCGGTTATCTCACGGCTGCACTTCGCATTTCACATTGCCCCAGACAGATAGCTACAATGATTGTCAGTCACAATAAACACAAACAGTTGCCATGTCCACGGGTGGGGCATATAGGATATAGGATGGGTGATGGGTGATGCTGGGGGGGATGCTGATCTAAACGGGATATATCGAAACGATTCTGTCAGGTGCAAAACTCTGTACGTGGCTGCGGCTAGTCACGTCTGCCACTCGTATTTATGAATGGCACTCCACAGTGTATAACTACATTATGAGTGCCGGGGGGATTCATTGGGTTCGAGTCCTGCCCACAGGATAATACGCTGCAATGGCTCTCATTTGGATTACTCCGCCCTGTCGGTTGATATGGCAATTGAATTTGCCTTTCTAGTTGCCTCTCCGTCCTCTCTGGGCGGGATTACAGGCCTGGAGAAATCCAGAGTGAATAGTTGAGCCGAGTAAAGGTATTTTTTCAACTCACATAAAGTGAGTTGGAAAAGGAACTCTTACGAATAATAATTTTGTGAAAATGGAAAAGCAAAAGAAATGAATTTTTGGGGGGAACCTACACAAACCAAGTATTGCAATAAAATATTATTAAAATGGCAACATGAACCTTTTGGGAAACATAAATATTGATAAATAAAAATAGTAATATATTAAAACTTGAAGTTGCACTGGAGGTAATGGGAAAATATAAAGAAAAAGACCATTTGCTATTTTCTTTCAAAATATGTGCCCTCTTACCTCTATAGAAAAAACCACTTAATCAAAAAACAATTGACAAAACCGAAATTCAAATTTCAAAACGAAAAATGCACAAAAGAATTCTTAATTTAAATGTAAATGCAAGTTCAACCTCAGAGGCAAAACGGAAAAGAAAATAACATTTAATAAATGTGACATTTTTCCATGCAGAAAGTGGAATGAAATTGCATTTCCTCAGCTATTCTCCTTTGTCGCTGCACATTTTTATTGAGTCTTTCATCGCAAATAAGTTGAACTTTTCTAGTCGGGGTCAAATTATTTATGTTTCCAGACATACAATTGTAAAGGTCTACAGATTGGATTATAATATAACGCAAGTCCGCGAGGCAGCCTTAATTTGTAAAAAATACATCCTTCTCAGTGGCTGACTACTCAAAAACACTGTTAACCACTGACATTTTTGGCTTTCAGCTATTTGATTAGAGGAAAATCCAGCTCTGTGGCTTGTCTGAGAATTGTTTTAGCCAAGTGAAATTGTGGGGAAAATGTTCTGTGGCTTTCCAAATACAGAACACAATTTATTTAGCTGATTAATTAGAAGCGAAGGGACAGGACAGGGGGCGGCTGTCATTGCAATTGTGTGAATTCACTTGGGCGATTCAGACTTTGACCTTCGTGCTTTTCTATGGAGCGGAGCAACAAGGATTCGAAATACTTTTTGGGCAGGATGCTACTCTCGCACCGAAAAACGTAAACAAACACTTGTCCGTGGTCGGGTTTTTGAGAGGAGTTTTTGGCTAAGGGAGTTGGGTTTTCCGAGCTTTCTGCACAGCGCAGGCGCGCTGTCTCTCTATCTGTCGCTCTCTCTCTCTCTCTTTCTCTCTCTCTCTAGTTCCTTCTCTCTCTCTGGCTAAGCTTTTTGTGACGTCACAGGGACGCCGCCAAAACGGCACTCGAGCCAAATGCCAAGGACTCGAGCTCAGTGCCGTTCGAGAATTTCGCCAAGTGAGACGTTGTTCCCAGGCGCTTGGGATTATTAATCTCTCTCTCACTCTCCCCGCTATACCTCACTCTTTCTGGCCGCTTTGAGAGTGTGTGTGTGTGTGTGCGTGCGCGCGTGTGTGTCAATAAAATCAACAAGAGAATGGCCAAAAAACTTTCGACCAGAGCGTGTCCAACAAATTAGAAAGGCGGACAAACAAAAAAAAAATTGAGGAAAGGAAAAACCGACATTGACTTTAACTTGGCCACGTGGCGCTGCACTTGCTTGTTTTTCCAACCGAGACATCCGAGAATCCGAGGTAAATTTTTCGCAAAACAAACAGCCCAAGACCCCCAGCATCGCAGCCGAAACAACAACAGTGGGGAAAAACAATTGAATTTGGGGAAAACCACTGCCAGTAAAATTCGGTCAATATTTGTGCGAGTGTGCGTGAAAAGAGGGAAATTTTTTTGGCCGCCGTTGTTATTGCTTAGGCCGTCAGAGTGTGTGTGTGTGTGTGCGTGGGTGTCTGAGTGCAAAAAATAAAAGAGGAAAAATAAAAGCGGAGAAAAAGCCAGCGAAAAGCAAAAAGCGAGCAGGGAAAAATCTGTGTCAGTCATGAATTACGCACTATCTCAGTGGGAATTTCGCAGGGCACTGGGGATTTGTGAATGAATAATCACGGTGCCCCTCGCATATATATTTTTAAACCAATTTGCGCCTGTGCGAATCTTTATTAATTTCCGTATGTCGTTTGCACTAATGACAACACCTGTAATTGTCGCCAGACACGACATGGCCCTTAGCTAACCTTATTGGTGCACGGAGAGAAATAGAGATTATTAAAGAGATAGGAAGATCCTAGGAAAAATGATTGAAATATGGAATTTTAAGCAGTATAATTACATTTTTTCTTAGGTTTTTTATAATCTAAGTTATTTTTTTCACTATAACTTAAACATTTTTTTCATTTGACAATAGAAAAGGTAGGTGCTACATTAAATTCTCTTAAAAGGACAGAAATCAAGTTGAAAACAATTTTAGTTTTCTCATTTAAGTCCTTTTCTCTTAAGAAAATAGTACAACTTTAAAACCAGTATCTAAAATATGCCTAGAAAAAATACTACTTTGATGTCAGCTTATCCAAAGCCAGAAATAATTGGAACTCCATAAATTGCAGTCTGGGCTTTGTGTTTTTTCTGCTTTAAATCAAAGCCGTATGGGTCAAAAGTATGCCACCTGGCTGAATAAATCAAAAGCGGGTCTCTGGCAACGATCGGCGGGGGGTAAATGTTGCACATTACGTGAGTTTCTGCGTTTCTGCGGCGCGTACATGTTACGTTACGCATACGCCATGTGGGGCCGACCAAAGACCACCAGCAGTGCGTCGCGCAATAAATCGCACGACAATAACTCACGACGAAAAACCGGAAGGCGACCGAGAAGGGGATGCAAAGGGGGTATTTTACCCCCAAAGAAGGGGGTAACGGCATGGAATAAGGCCGTGTTGTGACCAAGGAAAGTCACCAACTGAAAGCTATTAAGGCAAAGGACTTAAAGACTTTTTGCCACCCACCCAAGAGCCGGAGACAGTCTTGGCCCACCTTCCGCCTTGGATATGCGTGTGCACCACACACACCACACACCGCACACACACACACACACACACACATCCGTTTCCTGTCACACGAAACAACAACGAAAACTCACTTAGCCTGGCTGCCTCTTCCCAGCCTCTCAGTTTCGCCAGACTCACTTGACATGCTCTTAATACCAAATAAAAACAAGAGCTCAAGGACACTCCGTTCCAGTTTTTTTTTTTTTTTTGCGAGAAACCAGCTAAGAGAACCCCCTCTCCCCAGCCCGTCATGTGTAAATTTTTAATGTTGCCAAGACCCCGAAATGTAGGTTATCAAATTGTGTTCAAGTTGTCTTCGCCGAAGCCCCGGGGAAAAGTTTTTACGGCAGCGGCAACGGCACCGGCACGGCGCGTCATCCCCACCAAGGAAAAACATTTTAAATGATTTTTTGTTGTTGGATTTTTTTGCTTTTCCTTTTTTTGTGTTTTTCATGTTTTGTTCTGACCCCTCTGCCAATTGGGTCAAGCATTTACATTTCACGCCTAGCGAAAATATTCAGCCAGAAGTTTCGCGGCGGCTGAAACTATGCCACGACTCCCTCCCAGACGAGGAAGGCTTCCAAACTCCCGAACCCTGATCCTTATCTGCTGTGTTCTACACGCTCTCAACCGCCTGGTAGCTGCATCTATTTAGTCAAATTAAAAACACAAATTCAACTTTGCTCTGCCGGCTGCCACTAATTAATTGCAAACTAAATGAGTTTCTCGGCATAAAACTTTATCCGCAGCAAAGCTGATTGCTGTCAGTTTGTGGCCGGGGCTGGAGAGGGGTTGTGCAGACTGCAGCCAAACAACAGGGGCGGAGATGGTTTACGTGGCCCCCTCCTGGCCGGAGCAGGAGGAGGAGTAGGGAGTCCATACACAAATTGGAATTTGAGTTGCTCGCACACATTCCACTCGGTTCATCGGGAAGGGTTGGCAGGGCAAAATGGGGAAGAGGCGATCCTATCGAGGAGTCATTCAGGAAATTAGGGACCAGCAAGCACAAGAAAAAAATATTACCAGGAAGGGATTTTTATTTACTGCTCTTTTTAAAATAAAGCTTATATATTTTAGGGAGTACATTTTGGAATATTTATAAATAAAAAAGAAGACTTGACCTGTAAAAAATGTAACTAAGAAGTTTCTGTCATTTATAATAAATAAAATTAAATATTATTATGAATTTTTCAAAAGTTGCACTCATATATTTCTTATTAATAATAATTTTTAAGTGCTTCTAAAATTTTAAAATTAAATAACAAGCTGGTGTTCAACAATGCAAGGAAGTATTCCATTAGAAATTAATCTTAAATAAGATATAAACCCCTTAAAATATTTCTATATTGAAACTCTGATAAATATTTAATACAAACCCATCAGAATCCTCTCTAGAAGTCTCAGAATTTAACGATTTTCCCTCCGTGCATGAATCAAGGCTTCATTTGAGTCATCATCGGATTATGAGTCACACAGCCAGATGTGCTGGCAGCCATAAGTCAGCATCGGATTTGTTGGGCCAATGAAGTTAGCCGCTCGGAAATTATTTGTCCGCTTGCAGTCAATCCGTTGGAAGGCCAGCCAGCAAATTGCAGGACACGAGGGGGCAGGACACAGACCTTAATGACCAATGCCAGGACGGATCGTCGGACAGAACTCACTCACTCGGCTGGCGGGCAGTGAGCCATTAAATTCTCACTTGGCGTGTGCGGCGGATGGGATTTCAATGGCCGGCTGGCTGGCTGCCCGCGGCGTGAATCTGTTAATTCAACTTATTAATTTTCATTGAATTTCCCCCCTGTCACACTGTCACTGTCAATGTCAATTTCGAGGTCTGTGGCCGCGGGGAAATTCGGGTTCGGGCCACAGTTCGCACAGTTCGATGAGTTCGATGAGCTGTGGTTAGTGTAATCAAGTCTGAACACAAATGCTGCATTAATTTGCATTCATTTTTCATGCCAATGTGTATTCAATAAATATGCCACATAAGCCTATAGGCTGGCGAAATTCATTTATACATTTTTCATTTCAAGTTTCCGCTCAGATTTATTTTAATTTGAGCCCAGCCTAAGCCCTTTGGTATCGTATAAAAAACTGGAGAATCACGTGTATTGTACTAGGAGAATTCTGAGTATTTTCAATAAATGCCAAATATGTGGCTTGTTATTTTTTGAGGAGCTCGTAAGCCACAAACGCACACACATGGGACCCACACAAAAAGCAATTTATGAAGCACACTTCTCAGGGCAATCTCCCTGCCTCTCAGCAGAATTGCCTGCACACACAGAGAGACACACAGTGAAAACCCTAGAGTTTAATTGAATGCGAAGGCAACTACATAAGCAGCGTCACTAGCAGACCACAAATCAAATAAGTAAAGCGAAAACAGGTCAAGTGCTCAGCCTGAACTTCCCAGTTGGGAGCCAGGAGCCAGGAGCAGGAGCAGGAGCCAGCAGCCAGCAGCAAGATGCTCCTGGACAAAGGGAAAGCACTTAGTTGGCCAACACCAACACGCTCCTTTGACTCGTGATATGTGCACACACAAATACCCGTGCACACAGCAACTTGCAGCTGAGTGCACATAATCGGGATCTGCCTTTGAGCGAGAGAGAGGCAACTCTGGAAAATGGGAGATGGGAAATGCTTTCAAATCGCCACAGCGGCTAATTTTCTGCTGCTCCGACACAAATTGTAACTAATTTTGCGTCCTCAACTTTCTGCTTTCATTCCGATGCAAATTGCCGGACAACCTGGCCAAACTTAAAGCCCCCCAAAAGTTGAGTGATAAAAACGCAGTTCGCAGGCTTGTTCCTCGAAAGTTGACAAGCGATTTTCTGCCAACTATGTCGAAGGCAGACGCGGGCGCAAAGCGGAAGTTGACAAGCCCGGCGACAGGCCAAAGTTTCTAAGCGAAAAGTTTAGTCTTTTACACACCCAAAAAAAATAAAATAAAGCACAAAATGGCTGTCAGGAAATCGAATTTCAATAAGCTGGAAGTTTTATATAAACTCAAGCTTTCATAAACATCATTTTAATCAGACTAAAAATGAGTTCTTGCTTATAACTTCTGGCTTTCCATAAAATGAGTTTTAGAAGAAAATATGGTTATTCGTTTTAACCAAAGACCAATATGTATAATCACTAAGGTGCCGAATGAGCATACATTTGATTTGCAATATGCAAGCAATTTTTCTGCAAGTACCTATCTTGATTTTCTTATGTCTTTGATTGAACCATGTACATTTCCAATTAGATATTAACTTATTTATTAGCGACTAAACTTAATATTTTAACTAAATATACATATTTGCAGAAATCAAATGTGTATTTTCTTGTAGCGTTGCTTTTGTAGAGAGTGTGACAAATCGGCTTTAGAATGTATCAAAAAGACGATGTTGCCAGATGGATAGATCGCCACAAAATTAATTATCTTTCACAGACTTTTATTTTTATAAACAGTCTGTTATTTATTTATTTTTATTATTATTTATATTTGTATTATTATTATTTTATTTACTTATTTATATGTTAGTTTTTATTTATATTATATGTTTTACTTTGTATAATTTCGTCAAGTTCACTTATGGGCCAAAATTATTTTTTTAAATCTTAGATTTTGATTCCCGGAAATGATTAACTTTTGAAGACTTTGAACGCCGAAATGGTGCTGGCATTCTTAGACTCGTACAGGTGGTCCAGCTTCCGGAGGAACCGCTCCCGCTTGACCTCGTCCCTTCGCTCCTGCACCTCCTTGTTGTGGCCGTTAAGGTCTCTCAGCCGCTTCGATATCTGGGCCGTCCGCCGGCGCACATGCTGGTCCATGTCGCGGCTAATGCGCTCCCGGGCGTTATGCCAGCTGCTGGTGGCCTGTCTTTGGTGGCGATCCGTGATCAGGGCCACTCGGGCCAGCCGGACGGACAGTTGCTGTACTTTTTGTTCCTCCAACCAGGCGCGTCGCTCCGTCGCCGTCTCCTGCCGTTGCTCCAGCTGCTCCTGCAGGTGGCTTGGCGGGGGAAGGGGCTGCTTGCGGCGCAGGCTGCTGGGAGGAAACTGCCTGGCGGGGTCCTTGAAGTGCAGGTAAAAGGCCGAGGAAGAGGGGCCACCGGATTCCTCTGGAGTATTTTTAGGGTAACTCATAATTTACAAAACAAATAAAAGGTTTTCCAATAATTTTGATGGCACTCTGAAAATTTAAATAGGGCAAATAGATCCTAAAACTGACACAGTTTCCTAAGGGATTTTTTGGGTAGACATTTCTGCTAATACTCAAATATATAATTGAAATTTTTAGGTTGCTAATTTACCTGTTTATATGACAAAAGGAAAACATAATTTTCTCTAATTAAATACCATAAACACATGGTCATATATTTAAGATTTTAAGCATGCATTGTGCATGGCAAAACAACTCCCAAAAACAACACTCAGCTCTCCGCTCCGGTTAATATGCATAAGAGAACATCAAATATTTTAATTACTCTTGCCGTGCTTTCCGGAAAAATCCCGCAGTTAAAATTTCGAAAGCATAAAACGAAGAGCAAGAGCATATTTTGTGATTAAAAAAGCACAATTAAAAGAGCAGACATTAGAGAGCAGGGGGAATACAAGAAAAACACAATGCTCTGGCAGTTAATGCAGTGTTGCCCATGGGCCAGCAAGGGTTAAGAACACACCATTTATCTGCTGCAGCATAAATACCCATTCAACTTCCGCGAACTTTTGTGTGTATTCGTCGTGGCACACGGATGTAACGCAAAAGTTGCTTGTTATTATTATGATTAAAGTTTGTGCTACTAGAGAGTGTAGTGTGTGGCCCACACCACATTAGTGTGGCTGCCACGCCCACACACCCCCAGCCACGCCCCTGCTTGTCTGCTTGCCCAGCTTTTCCTGATTCTCCTGCTTTTCCTGCTTTAATATAAATGTTTGTGGTTTCGTCGTCAAGGTGCTCCTGTGGCCCTAAGCCCGGCACTGAACGAATGCAATACATATTCATATGTACCCAGAGCGAGCTCTATCGCTCCAGCTCCAGCTCTACCCCAAGCATCCATTTGGATCATGGGTTTTTGGGGAAAAATGCAGAAAAAAACATGAAGCCGAAACATGACCGCAACATATTTTGCCGGTCATCCTTTGTTGTAGTTGATCCTAAAGCGGATTAAACTTAAAGTATTTGCGTGGCCCTGGATGGGTTTTTGAGGGCAGCCGGCACAGCTGCCAATTGAAGGGGCAATTTTCGGTTGAGCACATGGCGGAGCTGGGTACTATTAGCTGAGCTTAGGGGATACGTCAAAATTGTTGGGCTTAATTGAAAATAGGTACAACTACAGAAAACACATGATGAGGATTTTTTGAAGATTAGGGAAAATAAATTTAGAACGTTCAAACATGCTATTACGACTATTTGATTATATTAAGAAGTAAATATTACTCTAATAAAAAGCTCGTTTCAATAAGTTAATTCAAAAACTTGTTTCGATTATAATGAGTTAAAAGAAATATATAATAAAAAAATTCAAAAAATGTCAAATATTGAAAATGCTTTGGACACTTGAGATTAGGGATGCCTGACAATTTTGGTGTATCGTTTCTGTATCGATATCTGACGCAAAGATATATTAATCGATGTTTTAACGTTGCAATATATGAAACGATAAATCAATATTCTGTTTGATATATCGAAATGTGCCTAGGAAAAGCTTTAAACTATTTTTTTTTAAATAAATATAAAAAGGTTATAAAATATATGGTTTTAAAGATATTTTCAGTAAGAAATCAAATAAATTCTCTAAGTTGTTTTCTTATATTTGTAATAATAATATTGCATTTCTGTAAAATGTTTAGTTTCTTTTAAAAATCTTCATCTTTAAGAATTCTTTAGTGTGAGAAATGCTTAAAATAAACTTGAAAGATCAACTTTTTTCCCCGTGTTCGGAGTTGACTTCAATTCCCCGCAATGACTCTGTAACTTTGACTTTGCCGGTAATGAGTTATTTGTTGGTCAAACTGAAAGTGCACATACAAACGTGGCCGTCACCTTTGGTTTCCAACCAGTTTAAGTTACGAGTACCTCTTGGGGAGGGGGGCGGCTACCCCGTCCTGTCACATGCCTTGTGCTCAGTTAACAGCTGTCACTCCGCCCCGTTGAGACTCCGGGCTGTAATTCAACTTCCCCTGCAGAAGCGGCAGCGGCAGCGGCAGCTGTAGTGACAACTGCAGCAGGAGGACTAACTGCTAACTACAAACTGCGAGCTGCGAACTGCGAACTATGGGAACTGCAAACTGCGAACTGAGCGCTGACATGCAACGGCGTCGAAAGATAAAAACAGCAAGAAAAACACACAGAAAACAAGCCCAAATGGAGGTTTATGGCTGGTGTTGGCCTACATACATGCAAACAGCAAAGGCCGTCGGGGATTCCCAGCCAAAGCTTTCAGTTTTTATGGCTATTTTTCTGTGTGCGGGGCCCAAATTAGTTAGCCTTCCCGAAAACAAAAAAAATAAAAAAGAATCGTTGCATACCCAAAAGGCGCTGACTGAAAATGTTTCATTTTTGTTTACTTGCAGGACAACTCGTAATTGAATGGGAAATTGAAACGGGAGAGAGGCAGAGTCAGAGACAGCCAGCTTAGAGTACTTATTAAAGTCCCAACTCCTCTCCTTTTAGGCCCTACACAGAGAGAAACCTTATTGTTATAGGAAGTTCTTATTACCATGGAACGTATTTAAAATAATTTAATTATTAACAGGGTTGCCTAAGAAATCACTATAGGTTTGAAATCCCTTTATAATGTGTCTTAAGGTATGCAATAAAATGTTTAAGCTAACAAATTCAGTGTAAAATCGATTTTATTTACCAAGTAACATTTTTTGGCAAAGTTTTGGACACCTCTTTAAGGGATTTGAAAACCTTAGTGATTTAAGTAAGAGTTAATAGAAGCTTTTTACTCGATTTTAAATAAATATAATAGTTGAACATTTAGGATTGATCTAAGGGGTGCTTAAAAAAGCATCATGGACAATTTAAAAATTTGCAGATGCCACAAAACTCTCCAAATATTTCAAATCATTTCCTAAAATGCACAAAATTAGACTGCGTAAAATTTAGTTGAGTTTTTTTAAATTAAGGAACTTTGTCAAGCCATTTAAAATACCTAGAGATTGTTTTTAGTCACCTACAAGACTTGGGTTCAAAAAAACTCATACCTGAATACTTTTTTTTTATGTATAAAACACACAAGAGATATCCCCTTCGAATTCATATTTAATTTTATATTTTCTTCTCTGTGTA
>VNJO01011517.1:0-37875 GCA_008042535.1 Drosophila tani | reverse complement strand
GGAATATGTATGCACATACATTCTACATAAATCCACACGGAATCCAAACTCCAATAAGATCCACATTTGCCCATATTTTGTAAAGCAAGATTCCATTTTTAACTGAATTGTGTTTTGTTTACAAATTCCTCTATCTCTATTCCATACATACATATATGGAAATTAATGTATCTTTTCTTATCTGCAAACTGCATAACTTCCAGCTGGAAAGAGCAGAAAAATAATCTCTGTCTTTATTGTTTGGAAATTCATGATGAGCTTTCGGGTAACAAGCCACATTTATTCGAATTGTTTAACACCTGCTCTGAGACAATGGAAATGAATACTAGTATTATTTAATAGCACCTGTGTGAAAAACTCCTGTGAATTCCTAGAGCAAGTACATACCTAAGCCATTATTTTCAAATCAATCATATTCAATCAACGAGACCAGAGAGGCCTTAATAACACACATTTGATGGACAAACGATGACGATTAGTTGCAATTTGTCAACCATTTCGTGACAGTTTGAACCAGAATAAATGAGTATCAAGAGTTAAGTGTATACACTTAAAAAAAAAGGATTACCTAAACAATTTTCCATTAAAAAATATGTTTTGATCATATGAAATCCAAAAAATATATCTTCAATTTTAAAAAATTATTCTAAGAATATTATGAGTTTACATCAAGTTCCCTTTATTTTTAATTTAAATTTCATGTTTTTAGTGTGACCTTTTTAATGTTCATCTCTCATTCTGGTATGACACTGGTCAGTTTCCTGATTCAACAACCTTTAGCTCTATTTTAAGCAACTTCACTTCAAGAAAGCAAATATTCTCTAATATAAAAAGTTTATTCTCCTTGTCTTAGTAAAATATTAAATGTCTAATATTTATAAATAAATATTTAAATATTTTTTCAAGTGCTTAGTATAATTTTTTTCCATGGGTTTTGGGTTTTGTTATACCTTTGAAACAACTCAAATTCAGTCATACCGCCAGCGTGAGAATCATAAATTTCGGAACCGAGTTCAAGTGCCGCCGCCGATAAGGATACTTATTTGGAGAGGCAGGTACTGACCGCAATTTCTGAAGATTACTTAGGGACATGACTCGGCAAGTTAGGGCCAGCATAATGCAGACACCGATAAGACTAATAAACAAATAACTAAACAAACATTCTGCCGATAAACTCTGAGATCCATACACATAAGCCATATCTCTGGCTACTCATTCATTGGAAGCGAAGTGCGTACGAAAAAGAGATTGTTGATTGTGGATTGTTGATTGCCGGATTGACCTTCCCCCGCAGCCGCACTCGCACTTAACCCTGTGGCAAAAGGCTGTTTGCATTTATCGTTGATATCCACATTGCGAACGGGTAGCACATCTCGTATATGACCCACAAATCGTTCCATAAATTGAGGTTAGGCGCGCTTCAATTCCGCACACAACTGGCCGATTTAATGGAATCAAGTGAATGTGCACCTGATGACGTCCAAGAGCCAGGGATGAGCGGCTGGAATTAATGGGAGGTCTTCCAAGCGATACTTTATATCGTGTATCATATTATATATCATTGCTTTAATGATACTTTCTAATGGTTAGGGGTTTGGTTCTTAAAAGAGAAAGGGTAGAATAGTGAATAGCTCTTTTAGGTTTTTGAAGTTTTATTTTATTAATTTATAAGGACGTTTTTTTTGTGTAAAATAAATTTAATAAATAAGGTTTACCCAAAAGAAATGTATTTATTTATTACTAAATGAACGTATTTCATAGATTTATTTTTTTAAGATTATTTTTCAGGGAAAAAACACTTATTCCACTGACGCATTTTAAATGTAAATATTAATGAATCATTTTAATCATAAAATTAATATTTTCAATTCTCTTGAAGCTTTAAATAAATAAGTTTTGAATTTTAGACTTAAACTTGACATTTGTGATGATCTTTGGTGAACCCAAATTTAATGATAAGCCTGAAATAATTAATGCTAAAATCTACCAAAATAAAAACAATTTCTCTTTTTTTTTCAAATGAAAGACACCGATCATCTCTAGTTTTCATCTAGTTCTGTCTGTGTTTGTGCAATCATAGAGCACTTATAATAAATGTAATAAAAACTTTATTTATAGCTAATTAAGCCGTTCAGTCCCCTTTATGTTACATAATATTATTATTTATAACACGTGTCACTGATATTGTTTTCTAACTTTCAGTTTTCAAATATGCTGCGTTATCTAGTGGTTGCCCTGGCACTGTGTGCCACAATCTGTTCAGCAGCTCAGGCTGTAAGTATATATATTCTCAATAAATAAATAAATAATTAAACAATTAATTAATTAAATTTTATCTTAAACAGCGCAACAATGCCATCCAGGCCATAGCTTATTTGACCGGTCCAGTGCAGCCGGATAATAGCCAGGTCAAGGGCAATGTGACCTTCACCCAGAACGACTGCGGCCAGAATGTCCATGTGCGCATCCAATTGGAGGGCGTCAAGGAGGGCAAGCACGGCTTCCACATCCATGAGAAGGGAGATCTGAGCAATGGCTGCGCCAGCATGGGTGCTCACTACAATCCCGATAAGGTGAGTTATTGCTGAGTAATTAATTTGAATTTTGAATTAAATTATTTTTTCTTACCTTTTCAGGTCGATCATGGCGGTCCCGACCACGAGGTGCGCCACGTTGGCGACCTGGGCAATCTGGAGGTGAACTCCACGGGCATTATTGATATTACATACACGGATACTGTGATCTCTCTGACTGGCAAGCGTACGGTCATAGGCCGCGGCTGTGTGCTCCACGAACTGGAGGATGACCTGGGCTTGGGTAACCACACGGATTCCAAGAAGACGGGCAATGCTGGCGGACGCATAGGTGGGTTATCTTTTTATAATAATCCTTTTGTGATTTATAATTTAATTATTTAATTTATTTCCTTTTAGCCTGCGGTGTTATTGGTGTCAAGTAAATATCGCTTCCACCCGAGACAGACAAACTCGAATGCTGCTCGAATATTTTATGTGTAGTTTATGTGTAACTTTCAGGCTCCCTAAAAAAAACTAATTAAGTGTTTTCCCAGTGTTTTCCCAGTTGACAAAACCAAACCAACCATAATCACAATCCCTCACAAAGCTCACACACTCACCCCCTATTTGGCTAACACCCACACACATTTTCCTCAATTAACTCGCTCGATTTTTCCTTTTCCTCCTGACTTTCCCTCCTGTCCTCTGTTTGTGTGTAATAAAACCGACAAAAATTAACCGAAATCTAAGCTAAACATTAGCCTGTACTTGCTGTTCGTATTTCCATTCGTGGCCTAAACAAACTTCCGCATTTTCCAAGGGGTTGGTTGAGAGAGTGACAAAGGGTTTTCCCTCAACCCCCAAGACTAACATCATTAGCTTTTAATGGCGAGCGATGGAATAACCAGAACGAGGAGAGAGTCCCCGAGTTCCCGAGTTCAATCATCTGAGTGTTTGGATTGTGTTTTTCCAGTTACCCGTCTGAGTCTACACCTGCACCCGCACCACGCCACCATCCAGCACCACTGTTTTATGTGCCCCATGAGGAGCCACAAGATCATGTTGTCTATCCCCTCCAGCGCTATCCACCTTATCCACTCGCATACCCATATCCGCACCCATACCCATACCCCTATCCCTCCTATCCGTATCCGCTGTATCTGTGAGAGATCTAGAGAGTACATCCCACCTCTAATTGCAGCTCGGAGGATCTGGAGGAATGGCCTTGTCGCGATGGTGGCGCCGGCGCCCTGCGCAGCTCCCTCTCCATCCTGACCGTCCTCGTGGCCATCTTCTTGGCGCGCAACTAACCCAGCATTCCGGATGATTGGACTGAGCATGTGTGGCATGTGGCATCCGCACTTACACCTTAACACTCACACACACACTTACCCATAATTACATGTAATTAGTCACCAAAAAGCGAACACAATTAATTATAATACTCCAGGAACAACAACACCATTAGCCACCCAAAATAACAAACCCTAAGGAAACTAAGCTGCACTTGTATTATGTTTGAAGAACAATTGATAATAAAGTTTGTTACTTGTACTTTCGTTGTTTAATTTGTACGTGAGGAGATAATAACAAAATTGGCAGAGATTATCAATGGGAAATGTGTACAGATAAGGATTACCTATACTTATAACTTATAACAAGATTAGGTAGTACCTATAGGTACTCGAAATTTCGATTTCGATTGCTCATAACTCGGACGCATTGAGAATTTGTGTATGGTTGTTCAATTTCCTTAAATAAATACTAAGTTTTATTTCAGAGAAAGTTCCTTTTATTATTCAGAAAGTCTTATTCTGGAATATTAGTTAATCAATTTCAGCAGAACCTTGGTCCAAAAATCGTATTAAATAACGAAAGACCTTACCTTACACAGAATGCCAGAGAACGGCCACACTACTCAGGCTCAACCTCACGGAATGCGGCACAGTGTTACGCGGAGAAACTCAGAAACAGCTTTGGTAACACCAAAAAATGTCGAAATTTCTTAATCAGTAAATTTCTTAAATGCTTTTTTAAATAATGTATAAAAGAATTTTTCTGAAAATAAATTAGGAAAATTAACGTATTCTTTTTAACTAATTCTTAAAACATAAAAAAATGGTTACCAATTTCAAAAGAAAACTACATCCTTCATAAGGAAATTAAATTTATTAAAATACCTTGCCAATTAAAAAAAAACTGCATCCTTAATAAGAATATTAATAAGAATATACTTCTTTATGCTAGTATTAGTTTTGTAAATTGTACTATCATCTTCAATAAATAAATAAATAAATAAGAATATACTTTTTTCATATAAATATGTAAGCAAAGCAAATAAAATAGCAATAGCACTTATAAATATTTCCTGGCGTTTCCTTTTGAATTACTTATGAATCTCTTAATGCTATACCAACCAAATATTTATTCTAAGCAAAGAGAAGCAAAGATAAATAAATACAAATCAATATAAATAAAAATAAATAAGTATAAATAAATACCAATAAATAAACCCAGTAGGTTATCAATTTTTCTCAACAAATTTAGTTATAAAGAAAACTATAATTAGAACCTTCTTTACGCAACCCAATTCAATAGAAATCCCTCATAACAAAGAAATAATAATGACGCAAAAGGCCTCTACACTTAACCTTTCCCACTCTTTTATTCAAGTAATCAGGCCATATAACTTTTCTTTGGCTTTAATGGCATAAAGCCACAATTTGCTTTAAATTGCGGAAGCCTTCTGGCCAAATGTTTGCCCTCCAATCATTCAAAGAACTGCACTTTCCAGCGATTCCCTCGCTAATGGTCAAGCAACAGTCTTTGGGCCAGAGATTTCTGTGACCAGATAGGGTCTACGCTCAGTGGGGGGTCTTGAGGTCATAATTCCCGACACGCGACATTAACATCATCCAAGACTGTGGCATAGTTTCAGGCGTCTTTAATTATTTCGCACAAATAGTAACGCCGCCAAATTTTGGATTCCCAAAGACCCAGAGAGAGAGAGTGAGAGCGTTTACAACTTTCTTCGCACGAAAGCACGCAATTAATTTCGCCTTGGGCCCGGTCGCGTTCCAGGTGCCAAGTGCCCAACTTTAAAGGGAAATACCCCGCACCAGACGTGGGTGGTGGCCCAAGCCAAGTTCTGTTTTATGGTAATAAGTGCAATGACCCACCGGGTAAAAGCAAAAGCAGCGAGTGAGGTAAGCCCTGAGGCCGACCTCCTTTCCGCTGGTCAAAAGTTCTTTGGTATCGAATGTTGAATCAACGAAATGGGTGTTCCCATTCCCTGTTCGATTCCCGCCTGGCCTGAATTCGTAGCGGGCCTCCTCCAAGACTTTCACTCACTTTTACTTTTTTTTTCCTGTGCCCATAATCCCGGGGTGCGTTGCCAGCGCCAACCGGGAATGCGGTGGCCACAACAGAACCCGGCCAGGAAAGGCCTTCTAAAGCCCGGCCGGACCGCAGCTCCGGTCAGTTTGTGGTTTAACTTCAGTCCGTTCGGTCAGTCGCATCGTGGCGATCTCTCTCTGGAAAGCAGTTCTAATTTTGGATTAAACTCAAATTAAACTCAAGTTAAATTTAAAGTTTTAATTGAGCGAAAGAAGTGACCTCTGGGTTGAGTGAAAATCAAAATGCGTAATTGCGGGCCGAGTTTAATAAAATATGTTTTATTTGCCTTTAATGTTTTATTTGCGGTAAGTGATCAGAACATAAGTGAAAGTATTATAAAAAGTGAAAAGTTTTAACATTTTCTAACTCAATAAAGAAATTAAGCTGAAGAAATAAGAAAGTTTACTGAAAATAAAAGCACTTACGAAATCGTATCAGAGATTTAATACAATTTGAACTCTAAAAATGTGGCTCTATTTTTAAGGAGTTAATTCTATTTCGTTTAAAAAGAAATCAGAACATTTTCAATCTAAACAAAGCATTTTTTTAGAAAAAAACATATTCTTGAATTTAAGTATAGAACTTTCTAGTTTGCTACCTTGCAGAACAAGCAAGCACAGTCCCGTCAAAGCACGTTTTACGGTGCCGCATTCCGTGAGGTTGGGTTTAAGTATCTAGGCCACCCTCAAGGTGTTTTTAGTAGGACATGTCTGTAAATTTTATTTAAAATGTACTACAAAAATTCCAGAAGTATGGTTTCTAAACTTGGAAAAAGAATATTTTCTAAATGTAAAGCAAACTAAGCTTCAAACCTAGAAATAAAATTTCTACCAATTTATTTTTGGCTGATTTTCCAAAAGTTTTCTGCTGAATTAATAATAATTGAGCGAAATATTTTCCAATGCAGTTTTAATATATAATTAATAATAAAACGAACTATTTTCAATTGCAATTTTAAAACCAATACTTCTCCAAACTCTTCTTTATAATAAACTTATTTAATAAACTTTTCAATTCGCGGAATTCCCCACTCAAAAGCTCATTAATTTAGTACTTGTACTGACAGCTCATCCATCGTGATTTATTTATCCCCTGCAATTGCGATTTAATTTGCCATAATTACCGTCACTCGGAGCCATGCAATTACGCTTATGCATCGAGTCTTGTTTGGGTCACATTAAGATGATTATCGGCTGGAAAAATGGCATTTTCATTCGCCAGCAACTGCTAGCGATTGGCTTATAGCGACATGGAAGTGATGTATGCGTGCTCCAAAGGACATGGACACTGGGTGTCCTTCGCATTGACCAACAACTGAGCAAACACAAACCCACTGTCAATGACGACGTGGACTTGAACATGGAAATGCCATTGCCATTGACTCACTAGTCGTGGGTGATTTTTATCGCACAATTAGAATTGGGAATGTAAATACGAGCAACGCATATCGAATTAGGACTTGATTGGAAGCCATTAGGCAAATTGCTTTACGGATATATTAAAGGTCGATTCGATTAATCAAGCGGATCAATTTTCTTTCCAGATCTCCGGCCTGGGAATCCTTATAGCCGGCGCTGTTGTCCTGGCCGATGTAAATGAATTTAATCACTTTGTGGAGGGACGAGTTTTGGCTCCACCGATTGTTCTGATCGTCACGGGATTGATCATATTTTTGATCGCTTCGCTGGGTTGTTTTGGAGCCATCAAGGAGTCGCCAACACTTTTGCTGACGGTGAGTTAAAGGGAAAACTTGGAAAAATAATACAGATACAAATAAAATTGTATTTTTCTTGAAATTTATAATTTTAAGAGCTTTTATATCAGATCCATAAAATGTAGATTTTAAAACACATTAATTAATGCGGAAAGTTTTTATCTTATTTTATTATTTTTGTATTATTTAAGTCAGTAAAATAATAATATTCAGGAGAACTAAAGAAACCTCTAATTGATTTGAAATCCCTAAAAAGCAGCATCTTCAAATTATACTTACCCTTTCCGAAAATTCTCCCTAAAATTTTTTTCTTCAATTTCCTTACCAGTTTGCCGTCCTCTTGGCCGTCATCTTCATCATCGAACTGGCCGTGGGCATTGCAGCCAGCGTTTTCAAGAAGGACCTCGAGATGATGGTCAAGAACTCCCTGCAGGAGTCCATCAAGCGTTCGAACAGCGAGGACACCATGGCCTGGGACAACATCCAGCAGAAGCTGATGTGCTGCGGCGTCGATTCTCCAGCGGATTGGAGGACACTGAGTGCGAATAAAACTCTCCCAGCTAGTTGTTGTCAGCAGCAGTTCATCGACACCACTGTGGGACACTGCCTCGATTCCCCGGCTCTGGGCAGGGATAAGTTCTTCCAGGATGGGTGTGTGGGCAAGCTGAAGGCTCGAATCGAGAAGAATGCCATTATACTGATTGGTGTGGGCATTGGCATTGCCTTCATACAGATTCTGGGCATTGTGCTGGCCTGCTATCTGGCTAGCTCTATACGCCGGGAAAGGGCCAAGTAAAGGCCCTTTAAGGAGTTTCCCTAACACTGTTTTTAAATTAAAGTAGTGGCCTTTATTTAACGATTGAATATTGCTCAATTTACACAACACGAAAGAACACTTTTAAATTGAACGAAAAGTATACGAAAAAAAACGCAACAATCTAATGTCGAGGATTATTTAAAGCCATTTTCTTGCCTTTATTTATTTTTGTTTTAATTATATCATCTCTTGATCTTCCCAAAATGAATTTTTATTGGAAAATAATTTATAGTTCTCTCATCTGTTTGGGATTAATCAGCATTAACTCCAGAATGAAATACCTAAATTATATTTTTTTATAACCAAATATCATTTTAAATTTCTCTAAACATTTCTGGTTTTATCTAAATATTTTGGAAGAAAGTAGACCGATTTTTAGAGGCTCCTTAAAGCCTTAATCTTCTTAGAAAATAAATTTCCATTGACCATTAATAGTTAAAACCCTTTTTGATTATTAATTAAACTTAATATTTATCTGAACAAAAAACTATAAAAACTATAAGCTTTTAAAGTTCGGATATTTTAAGACCTTTTCTGTTCGCAAAATAAATATATTATTAATTAAACTTAATATTTATCTAAACAGAAAACTATGAAAACTATAAGCTATTTAAGTTCGGATCTTTTATGACCTTTTCTGTTCTAAAAATATTTTTTCTAATTTAAGCAATAAATATTAATTGCCTTTCTCCTTTACCTTTCTACAAAGAATAAATCATAAATTGTGGCTTTTTATTATTGAATAAATAATTATTTATAATTATCCATTCTAGGTAACCATTGTTGTATTTCCTAAATAATAAATTGTACTTTGTAACCTGTTAAAAAAATAATTCATAAACAAAATTTCCAGTTTTTAGGTGTCTTCTAGTAATCTTTATTTTAAAGGATCTACAGGGGGAAGTTGGGAACTTGCTTTTGCGATTATTGGCCAGGCTCAGCGTCCACTTAAGCTTGAGGAGTCCCGGACTTAATGGAGTCTAAGGACTACGGATTACGGGTACCATCTAGAACTACGGAGTGGACGCCGATGAGTGGTGTCTTCAGCGGGGTGCGACTGCGGCTTAACGAGTGCTCTCGACTACGGCTACGTCCCCTAGAGGCAAATGCAATTTAATGGTCGGGTTGCTGGAACACTGTCCTGATCCTGCTCCTCTACTTGCTCTGGAGCAGTGCCTCCGAGAGGCGTTCTATGGCCGTGACTGGCCCCTTGCGGCTCTCCTTCTCGCCGCTCTCCAGGAGCGCGGCAGCAGCAGCTGCCTCGGCGGCCTCGGCCTCCTCCAGGACGCGGGCCTCCTCCTGTTCCCGCTGCTTCTGATAGTGCCGGAACTCTGTGGGCGTGAGCATGCCCCTCAGCACGGTTTCATAGCTCACATTGACGCCCTTGGCCCCCATCTTCTGGTGGAGCTTCCAGCACTCGCGCTCTTTCAGGCTCCTCACATACGCCGGATAGTTGTGATCCGGCGGCGGCTGCTGATCCTCGCAGTTCGCGGCATTATTGTTGTTCTCCTTCTTGGCCTCATCCGGTGAGGTTAGAGGTATCTCCCCCGATCCTTCCTTCTTCAGGGTCTGATCCATCTTGCCTGGAACAACGTCGGTTAGGAAAATGGAGACGGGCGGCGCTGTGGGCGGCCGATTGGCGCGGATGCGGGCGGCCAGAGGTGCTATCGAGCCGCGACGGATCATGTGCGAGTACTCCTTGGAGGCCAGTTGGAAGGTGGGCGGATAGCTGTCTTGAAACGAGACTGCCAGAAAGCTTTAGTTGGGTTTTGGGGGAGAGGAAGAGTGCAAGTGAAGAGGGAAGTGTATGATATATGAAAGCATGCTTTTTCCTTGCTTTCTGGAAACTTACCCGATTTGCCCGTCTTCCTCAGGAGCGGCGCCCTTCGCTGCGCGGCTCCTGGCTGCTGCTTCTCCGAGCCCCCACCCGGTGGCGATGTGACCGCCGTGGAGCAGTTGTCCTCCCGCTCGGAATCGCTGCCCTCGGAACTCAGCAGGGAGACCAAGGTAATCACATCCGGGGCCACCACGCTGCGGGCTCGATTCAGAGCCTTCTTGGAGGAGCTGCTGTTGGAGTTAGGTGCTCCTCCACCCGAGGAAGATGAGTCGCCGCCCAGAACATCGATTGGTGCCCCGCCTCCGGACGAAGGAGTCCTGGTAAAGATCTTGCGACGCCTTAGCTTCTGCTGACTCCTCTTGCTGGCCGCAATGACGCCCTTGCTGCTCTCGTCCAGGCCACGGACCGGAGCGGACATAGCACGCACCAAAGGCGGACGCCTCTGGACGGTCAGGGCCGGGGAGATGCTCAGGGGGATCTCGTCAGGGATCTCTGTAGCCTGCGAGTGATGATGCTCCGGCTCCGGGTCCTGTTCCGGCTCCAGGTCCTGCTCCCGCTCGTTGGTGGCTCGTATCGTCTGGGACAGGACTATGTTGAGATTTATGCGATTCTTGTCCGCCTTGGCGCTGCTGCAAAGGGAAAGTGAGAAAGGGAAATGGAAATTGGGAATTGGCAAATCGAAATGGAAAGTTTCGAGTGACCTACTCGCGTCGCGCCCGCCTTCTAAATTTAAATCAAATTATTTGGCATTAGTTGCGGGCTGGGCCTGGCAATTTATGCTGCTCCCGATTCCGGCGCGAATCATGCAAGGCACCAGAAATAGAAATTAACTTTGCGATGAAAAAGGAAACCATGTCAATTACGTTTACAATTGGCGCCCCGAAAAGCGGAAACCCCGACGAAAGTGAGTCTACGATTGCCAGGAGGGGTCAGTGAACCCTATGGGTACTATTTCCTATTTCCCAGAGCTATCAGGTGCTCTGCCCTCCCCAAGTTTTCCACCTCGCTATCTTGTCAGCGAGCAATGATCGACTTAAGTGTGCCGCCAGGTGGGTGTTCCTCCTTTCGCCGAGCATGTCTAGCGTGTGTTATATGCACTGGAAACATAAAACTTTGACGTTTGATTTCGGCGTGAAGCATGCAAATTGCACACACACCACTCTCCCACACACACATCAGACACACAACCAGAACTTGACGCCACCGTATCGAAAGTGTCACTTTCGCCATATTTATATGGATGATATGGATTTCAGGGCAGACATTACAACTGCCTACAGTTTATTACGTATACGCACTGTGCGCTTGGCACCAAGGTCAAACAAGAAAGGGAGCCTCTGCACGGGGGGCTTGGGTTTCCATAGGTGCCACAATTTATTCGGAATATATTTTTTTGGCTATTTCAATTCCACCAATTTGTGGTGGCCTAAAGAGTTACACTTCCAATAGAGTTTCAAGGTAATTCTAATGGTTTTTTTTGGGGTTCCCCTGACTAAAGACTATAAACGATTTAATTCGAATACAAGCTTAACCATGCTTTGAATTTTTCTAAATAATTTCGATACACATATTATTCTTAGGTAAGTACTGGAATTGTAGTTTAAAAAAATGTATATATTAATACAAGTTTAAATTAAATATTAAGACAAGCTTAAAAATGCGAATAAAAGCTTAAACATGCTTTGAATTATTCTAAATAATTTCCCTACTCATACTATTCCTAGGTAAGTACTGGAATTTTAGTTAAAAAATTAATATATATTCATTTATTACATATCTTTATAAGAAGAGCCATTAAAAAATCGTTCTTTTTTTAAATTTGAGTACAATTGGATAAAAAACATGGAAGTTATAAGACAACAATGTTAAAACTCAATATCTATCTCGCTCGCACTTGCCTCGAAGGTTTAGTAGCGACTCAAACCGTGAGTTGTTTACTTAAAAAATTCGTAAATGTTATGAGAAAAGTCCTCATATTAATAAACTTCCAAATACACCTCGTTAATCCCTTCCCACCTTAATCCCTAATTATAATTTTTAATTAACTCTACTCACATCTTTGCCTCCGCCTGCTCAGCCTGCGTATTCCTCTCCGGTTCCTGATCCTTCAACAGCGATGTAGTGGATGACCAGGCCACCAGGCTCTTGTCCCTCAACCTCAGTCCCTGGACCTGTGAGGCTGTAATCCGCGGAGCAATCCTGGGCGTGGACTCCTCAACGGCCAGAGATGTGGTCCTGCTGCCGGGATACAGCTTCTGGCGTATATTCTCGATGGATCTACCCACGGAGAGGCCGCGCGAGAGATAGCCCCGTTGCTGGGCCGAGAACCTGGCCGTGGGCTCTATGAAGGAGTGCTGTTTCCGCACCGACAACGGCAGTTGGTAGCGGCCGCCAGAAGTCGACGAGGAGGAGGAGGAGCTGGTGGACAAGGGAGCGTTCGTCGTCTGGTGGCGACGACGGCTGGCCACAGACAGCGACATGGTGACAGCCAGGTTAGCCTTGATAACCTTGATTAGCAACGGTGACGATGAGTGGTTGCGGCTGGAGTGGGTTTCGGAGTGGGTTCCGGAGGTGAGTTTGGTTAGAACTTCAAGAACTCCAGTGGTGGTGGCTTACGTTTCAATTGCCAATCAATGTGGCACATCGAATGCAAATCAATTACGAAGTCATTAAGCCAGCGGCAATAACTTTGTCAACAAAAAGAAGGAAAGCTGACTGAAGTGAAAGCCGAGCAAATCGCGCAGAAAACCGGCAGAAGTCACGAAAGCGAAAGGTATCGCAAAGGATACAGATCCAGTTGGAGATCGCGATGAGGTGCCTTCCACGTCCGCGTCGTCCACTTGGCTCGAATGCCCTGCACCGACTGCGTTTTTTTGTGAATGAAGAAGGAGCTTCGTTTATGTTGCCAACAAACAATCAACAAAATCGCAACGTTGGCAAGGCGTCCGGAGTCCGTACTTCGGAGTCCGCCTGTTATGCTCGCTCTCTCTACGGCTTTACGGCTTTGGGGCTCTACGGCTCCGCTTCGTTGTTTGTTCCATTTCCTGCTCACACCCGCACATCAGACAACCAGCCAACTACCACCACCCGCCAAAAGGACACTTAAAAAAATCTAAATTATATCTTAGATTTGATTTAATATTTTTTCGATAGTATTGCTATGTTATTTATAAACTTATTTGAAGCATTGAGTTCAAACCTCTCTTTTAATGATGCGACTTATCTCTTTATTTTATTTCCTTATCGATATATCGTATTATCGTTTTAAAGTCTTATCGTTTTAGAGTCTTATCGTTTTATTGTCTTTTCGAATTTGTTAGCAAAACATAAGCATTGTAAAAACTTATTTTAATATCTCAAAATAAACAAGACTATTTGATTACAATATCACAATAGTCTTCGAATATTTTGTATAATAAAGGAAATAACATCTTTTCGATATTTCTGGAAATTTGTGATGTGTAAGATATATCGAAATTATCGATATATATCAGTACTATCTAAGAAAGCATTTATTAAATGCTGTAATAGATTATTAGGCTTTACAAAACATTATAAATTAGGTTTTTTCATGTACGTGTGACGTTGTGCTTTCTGTTATAAAAGCTCCTTTCCTTGTAACATATTAAGATTAATATAAATATAACAGATGGATAAAACTAATTAAGAAATAATAAACGTTGCAATTAATTATAAATTTTAAAATGAAATACAAGATCCCAATAAATCCTAAGGCATCTCCTCAGCATTGGCCCGCTTACCGCAAGCGTTGCACTAAAATTCCCAACGGGTTCTAGTTGCAAATTTTTGGTAAAAAATTTTATATTGTACCCAAGCCTGTTGATAGTCTTTTACAAGGAAACTTTATCTAAACTAAATTCAGGGATCCCATTGAAAATGTTGAAAGGTAAAGGTAAAGCTCAAAACTTTTTCTGAGTGCACCCTAGCCCCCTAGCCACCCCCTCTTTTCCGCCAACCCCTTCCGGAGACACGTGCAATTTCGCTGGGGTCTGGCAAGTTTTCGACTGCGACTCAATGAACCCGCACGAACTTTTGTTTTCATTTACGAACCACCAAGCCCACCCACTTTACGCCTCATAATCGAAAGGATTACAGCATTTTTGTGTGTATTTTTTGTTTTTTGCCTTTTGGAGCTTTTTGGCAATATGCAAATCCGACCGTGAATGAATGAATTTTTGGCAAAAAGTAAGAATTGCGGCGGGGAGAGGAGAAATGCGTACAAGTCGCTCAATGTCAGCGAAATTTCGTTAGATGCAAATTCAGTTGTCACTATGTGTGTATCTCTTGCTCCCGCAGATGGATGTGAAAAACTTTCACATTTGTGACAATTTCAAATTCATCAAAGACATGCAAAGTTCGGCGGTGGAAAAGTTCCGTGCGCGGTGGCAATCAAAGGAAAGTAACGAACGGAGCGGAGGGGGGCGGCAAACACAAACACAGAAAAATGGCATAAAATCCAAAAAAAAAGAAAAGTAAAACCAAATCAAGCCCCAGCCAAGGTCACAGGCCAAACATATGTATGAATGCCTCCCTGTTAGCCAAAGTATTTATACGAATGTATATGCCTTTGTGATTGCCAATAAAATGTACTTAAAACAAAACGGCAAGAAAGGCCAATCGCTGCTGGATGGGCATTAATCATTTCCAGTCAATATTTATGGCTTGACTTTGACGACGCGCTTTGCACCGATCGGACAGGAATCCGGTCCCCGCCGCAGCTCAGCTCCTCCTTGGGCTCCTTGTGCAATTGCGAAATTCGAAATCAATTCAATTACAATGCAAATGCCGTAAATATATTGTAGCTGAGACGAACCCGTAACCAAATACCGAGCGGTACGAACGGGGCAACATGTCAGAGCAAAACTTATTTTAATTACGAAAAGCGTGGGAAAAAGAATTACGGTGACTGTGACTGGAACGGTTCCAAATGGGATTTTTGACTTTTTGATTCGGGATAAAGAATTTTAAATTGGCTTGATTGGATTCTAATTTTTTTGTTTATTCGATCTAATGATTTCCAAAGGTTTATTAGTATTATTCAGTGTTTATGTCTTTACTGCAAACTTCTTTAAACTTTAAACTTTTAAGTAACCAACCAAAGAAATTTAAAATGTAACCGCCAAATCGATAGAAAGTCGTTATTTTCCAATCGAATAGCTGTCATAGCTAGAAAATTTGCATATTTCACTGCTTAGCTACTTTTTAGCCAACATGTGTGCTAAAATTAATCAATTTACTTGGCATATTTTTTTTTTACATTATTTGTTTATTTTTTAATATATATCCTTTTTATGTTATTTTATTTTCTTGGTTAACTGATCTACTTTTAGCTATTTTATTCTAGCTACTTTTTCTATCCGATAGTTGCCTTCACTGACATTTCGTGCTGTCGGCTTGTATCGATAGTATCGATGTTTTGACAGCTAAACGTCAGATGACGTTTCGTGCTGTCGTGGCGATTGTTAAAACTTTAAAGAAAGTCTGCAGTTGAGCTCTTCGCTTAAGTTCACCCGATTCCTCAATAAAAACCAACACAAAACCTCACCAGGATGTCCCGTCAAGTGCTCGCCATCTTCTTGATTGCCGCAGTGTGCGCCTCCGGCGTGTACGGAAGCTGCAAGGCCACCGTCAGCTCGTTCAGCACTCAGGATGCTACGATTCTGACCCAGCTGGCCCATGTCGGCGAAATCACGCTGCAGTGCAGCGGAGCCGCACCCGCCAGCTTGTTTGCCGAGTTCCCCTGCGGCAAGGTGGTGCCCGTGGCCCAGGTGGGCGACAACAAGTACCAGGTGAGTCGCGGAAGTCCGCCCTGGAGTTTGGGCAGTATGTAATTCCTATTTTCCCCCACTCTAGGTGAGCTGGGTGGAGGACATCAAGCAGGGCAGCAGCGGCAATGTCCAGGTGCGTCTGTTCGACGAGGACGGCTATGCCAACGTGCGCAAGGCCCAGCGCGATGGCGATAAGGTGTCGTCGGTCAAGTCGCTGCTGGACATCGCTGTGCCCACGAAGAGCGCCTACAAGGGTCCCTGGGTGAAGGCCGAGCTGCTGGCCGCCTTCCTCGTGGGCGGCGTCGCCTACTTCGCCTTCACCACGAAGAGCAAGGTGCAAGCCTAAGACGGAGGAGGATGCCACCTCGTCATCGACTTTCTGAATGAAATTCATTCGCATTAAAATCACCTAGCATCAAATTTTGGCCCCGGGTGGTCCGCCCAAGAAGAGATTTTTCCACATTTTGTACACCTAAGCATCGCAAGGATCGATCGCCCGTCGCCCCCCAAAATAAACAGATAAAAAACGAATCTATTTTGAGATTAATTTAAGTTTAATTTAGATTAAAGATAGCTTGTACGAGATTAAACCTGTCCAGAGGAGGAGCCCACGCCCACCGTCGAGGAGGGCACCCCGTTCATGGTCGCCTCCTCGTCCGAGGAGATGTCGATCATGCTCTCGACCCGCGACGGCGACATCACATACACAAAGTGCTCCGTGGAGCCCTCGGGTCCGACTGGCGGCGGCAGGATCACCACGGAACCATCCTGCGGCGGCGGTGGGGGTGTATCGATGCTGCAGTACTTGAGATTCCCAGCCCCGCCGCCCGAATCGTCTGGCGGCGGCGCTCCACCGTTGCAGTCAAAGTTCTCCAGCTCCAGCTCCAGATCACTCACGATCCGCATGCACCGCATCTTGGCCAGGCTCTGGAACTTCATGGGCATGGCCCGTACCTGCCGTGCCAGGCTCAAGAAGAACAGGGTATTGGCATCCAGTTCCCGGTTGGCCTGCAGCACGGCGGACACATCCCAGTCGCTGGGGAAACGCGGATCGCAGATCTTGCGCGTTTTGGCGGGAGATTGCGGCTGCTGTTGCTGCTGCTGCTGTTGGATCTGTTGCTGCATCTGTACCTGGGGCTGTTGGAATTGACCGGCAGTTCCCACAGCCGAGCAACTGAGATTGATGGCTGCCGTCTGCGGCGAAGGTTGCACCCTCCGCACCTTGGAGGCCGGCGGTGCTGGAGGCGGCGGGGGTGGCGTGGGATTGCCCAAGGGCAGGGCCACTCCGGTACAACTGCCGCCGTTCAAGCGATTCGCGTTCTGCACTTGGTTGGCCAGGTTCTGGAATAATCCCAAAGGAGCCCCGGCCGCAGCCGCTGCGGTTAGCTCCTTCTTGAAGTTATCCGCGGCAGCAAAGAGATGTGGCTCGATGATCAGGCAGCCGACATTGCCGCTGGGGCCGCTGGAGCTGCTACATCCTGGTGGCGTGACCGTGGATGGCATTGGCAGTCCAGCGGCCACAGCCGCCGCCTTGAGCGTGGCCAGCGGGAACATCTGCTGGGCCAACCCGCCCACACCCATGCCCATGGGCAGGTGGTTGGCCAACGAGGCCAGAGCATTCGCATTGGCCTTGCTGACGGCAGCAGCAGCTGCAGCTGCGGCGGGCGAGATGGGCAGGGGCAGGACGACGGCGGAATTGCACTGGCCACTGGTGGCCGGCGGTGTGAGCGAGCTGAGCGGAGCAACTGCAGCACAGTTGTTGAGACTCCCGTTGGCGCTGCCATTGCTATTGCTATTGTGATTCAGCAGTCCTACGCCGCCGGATCCTGATCCTCCGGCCAAATTGCTGCCCGGCGAGATCATATTGGGAGGCGTGGCCACGCCCAAGCTGGACGTTGGAGCGGGCGCCAAAGTGCTGCTCAAAGCCGTTGTATACGTATTGACCGTGTGCGTTCCAAGCGAGGAGCAACCCGCCGAGGCCGTGGCAATGGTGATCTTCAGTTCATCCTCGCCCCCATTGCTGGCCGCCTTGGCCAGGACTTGGTAACCGAAATCACACTCTGTGTCGTCCTCGTCGTTGGACTTGCCATTGCCATTGGCGGAGTTTCTGCAGCAGGACAACAGATTAGTTTTGAATGGGATATGGGTACAAGAAAGAGTTAGTCACCTGCCCGGTCCCTGGAAGGGCTTAAGGAACTCCATGTGGTCGGCATGGGCCCAGTACTGGTACTTCTTGGATGTCTTGGTTCCGACGCGAAAAGAGCGCAGATACTTGGTGTAGCTGTCCCTTAGATTCTTCCATTTTCGCTTAGAAGCCTCTGCAAAGGGAAAATATTGGGGAAAATGTAGAGATTTAATATAAATATTTGCCTGAATTAAAAACTATTTAAATATTCGTCCAAAAGTATGCAATGCAATATTTTAGGTCGCAAACTGAGAGAAGACGAATATTGTATATAATTTGTAGAGTCCTTTTCAGAGAATTTCAAAACCCTAGCGATTTTTGTATGTTAAAAATCCTAATTGCTTTTAGTCTGCAAGGAAAACCCTCCTATTTACAGCCCAAAATTTGAATTTTGTGTAAATATCAGTGAGAAGTGTGACCGCTTGCAAGCTCCGCTAAAAATGAATTTTCTGCAAGCTAACGCCTCTCCAAAAATACCAAATCTTAATTGCAAAACCATGAATTGGTCAGTCCAGTTTCGGATTTCAAACGGTTTACAAGTGCATTTTCTGAGTACTGCAACGGGACAGTTAAAATATATTTAAGTGTCTTCGATCACATAGCAAGTGCTATAAAACAGTGTAATTAATAAAAACAACAACAAAGCGTTCGGTAAGCTAAAGTTTTGTGATTCCCCGAATTAGATTACAATTGAAGAACGTCATTCTCATTCTCATTATCTCAAGAATACACATGCAAAAATGCCTATGCATGGGTACATATAGACTCTATATTATAGAGGAAAATGCGCTTTATCTTTTGCTAGAAACTTTCAATAATTCGAGTCCTAATATAAAAGTAAAGTAACTCATACAAAATTATGCCGGCTAATCAAAAAAAAAGACAAACAAATAATTCATGTTTATGTGAGAGAGAGCAGAGGCCAAAACAGGGTGTTCAAAAATTGCTGATTGAGCACATGTTTCTAGAAAAAATATTCAACTAACATGGCGAATAAGAATTGTTGCGTATGTAAGCCATTAGGCCTATATCCCAATTAATTATTTAAAAATTTAATCACAGGTGGTTGCGTGTTTTAGTTATGTCTCGCACCTGGCAATGCCGCCCAATGTTTTTGTTTTGAAAAGCTCTCGCACTCTGCCTCCCACACCCCCCCCCACTCTTGCTGGGGCCAGACTGCTCTCGCTCTTTATCTCTCTCTCTCTCGCTCTCTCAGCATCAGAGAGCGCGCAGTTTTCGCTCAGTTTCTGTTTTTGTTTGTTTTTTCTGCGTGCCAGTGGCAGCAGCAGCAGCAGCAGTGCCAGTGTTTTCCTTTTATTTTTTGTTTTCTGCTTCTCGCTGCAATTTGCCGACCGCACTCGCGCTCCCCCCCACACCACAGCGCCACACATACGTACATACATATTTTATATATATACCAGCGTTCGAAAAATATCAGGCCGGGCGGCGGTTTGAGTTTGTCCGCTGACAGGTACACACACACACATGTTTGTATGTATGGCTGCGCGGTACAGCAGTGTGTGCCTGTTCTACGTAATTCAATTTCTGCCGCCGCCTCCTTTGGGTTATTCTTTTTTCTAAATATTATTGTGGTATTACCTACCCACTGAGAGACCAATCTCGTCGGCGATTTGCGTCCACACCTTTAGCTTGACTTCCACGTTCTTGTAATCCGGATTGTGATTGTTGTACACCACATCGTACTTCTTGACGATCTCGATGAAATCGGAGGTGTTATCGGACGTCGTTGACGATTCGCTTATTGCGCGCGCCACTTTCACATCCTTCATGCTAACTAACGGTTTTTCTAAAGGTGCGTGGGCACACTAGCGACCTCTCTGTCTCTGTCTCTCCTCCCCCGTATTCCCTTAAGGCGTGAGAGAGCAGCAGCAGCAGCACAGGAGAGCAGGCGAGCGAGCGAGCGGGCAAGAGAGAGAACTGCGAACCGTCGGACTACCGTTGTATGACCGCTCCGGCAAACGTTGGACACTTGAATGAAACGACGCGACGACGACGACGAACAGAGCTGCATGCACACCCAGGCAAGCCAGCAGCAGCGACGGCGGCGGCGACAGCAGCAGCAGCAGACCGTGCCCCCACCCTGCTGCCTCTGGTGCTCCCCTTCCTTCCCGACATGCCGCTCCCCACTCCACCTCCACCCATGCCCACCAACACCGCGCGCGCACACTCTCACACAAACGCACACGCCGTTGGAGGACGTGTAAAGAAGAACAAGAAGAAGGCAAAACCTCATCATCATGAAGCAGTGGGGGAGGGACGCAGAGAAAGAGAGGGGCTCCAGCGTTAACCGCCCACCAGGCAAAAGGCAAAAAAAAAAAAAAAAAGAACACTCGAGTTGTTGCCGTATGTTGTTTTTGTTGCTAGTTGCACCATAGTGCCTTGTATGCTTGTACTTTTTCCATATATATTTGTATATGTATGTGCATGCGACAGAATTGCGATGCTGCTGTTGCTGCCCCCTGCCCCCTGAACACCCGCACTTTTCTGCTGCTGCAAAATCAGCGCTTAAATGCAATTTGCACTGAGGAAACTGTTGCACCCGCCGCCTGCATTATCACGTGCTGACGCAGCGAAGTTCAAGGTCATAGGGAAATGGCCGAAGGCAGCATGAAAATCGAAGATACAATATATTAACCAAATATCGAAAGGATGGTCAGAGAAACGAAAGAAACGAAGGAGAGTGAGAGTGGGAAGCCAAAAGAGAGAAGCCAAGATCGCCAGCTAATCCTTATCAGTTGCTGGAAAGAGAGTGAAACATTGTACCGCTAGGCGATAGCTTTCATGGGACGAGAGAGATGTCAGGCCCAGCCAAGAAGTGGCTACATCGATCCGTCTCGTTCTACGCCGCTACCTTGTGTCCCCCCCTAAGCTCTTTTTGCACTCCTTGGAGCTTGTTATTGTTGTTGTTCTGCTGCGACTCTTGTGCCTTTCCGCCAAGTTGTTTTTGTTGTTGCCTGCGAACCTACGACCAGTCAGGCTACCTACATACCTACCTCCCCACGCCCCCGCTACGCCCCCATTGACACGGGTTTACCGCGCCGCTGCGAGAAGAAGAAGCACCAGCAGCAGGAGCCAGTCAGTGTGGCGGGAGGGAGGGGGAATGGAGCGAGGTATGGCGACGGCCCCAAACTAACACACAAACACACGGCTATACTTATAGCAAGGCGACGACGACGACGACGACGACGGCGGCGGCGCCTGTTTATGTATGTACGTGTGTTCGCTTGTGCTTTGGCTGCGTGTGCTTGTATGTTTGTATCTCTTCAGCTTGTGCGGGTTTTTTGTTGCTTTTATTATAAGTATTTTTTCGCTTTTCTCTCTTCCTCTCCCTCTCGCTCTCTCTCAGCCCCCCACTCTGCCTCCCAGCCTTTCCCTCTCCCTTCCTTCCACTCGCTCGTTCGCACAAGTCCTGGCGGCCGGCTGCCCCCGCTTCTCTCTCTTCCTCTTCCTCGCCCTCGCACACACACACACACTCGCATAGCTCCCGGTTTGCCAGTTCCAAACATCATCATCATCATTGCCATTCGCCATCATCGTCATCATCATTGCCAGCCCCCAAACAGCAGCAGCAGCAACAGCAACAACAACAGACCACAACAACAACAACATTTCGTTGAATAGAGGGCGGGCTTGAAGGGGCATAGAGGGAAGGTGGGGGGGTCGCTGGGCGTTTTGGCGTTCGGCGGCGAAGGCCTGTCTATATGTATCCGTGTACGTCGTACGTACAGCTGTATGTGTGTGTGGCTGCCGCAAAACGAGAGGAAAAGGAAGGCGGCAGAGGGGGTGGCGGGAAAGTGGGGTTGCTCTATGCCAGCGAGCTGGAGCGGAGCGAAGCGGAGGAGAGCGGCCTACCGCCGCTGGTGGAGCTCGGTTGCTGTGTTGCCTGGTGTGGATGTTGCTGCTGCTGCTGCCGCTGCTGCTGCTGCTGCCTTTCGCAAATCGATAAACGATGTCCGGACTGCGGAGTAGGCGAGCGAGCGCTTTGCGTGTGCACATACACATGTATGCCTATATATATATATATATATGTACATATGTACAGCCAGGCATATATATAATATACACAGGCAGAGTGTGAGTTGTACATAATGTAGGCGGTTTTTATATGTTTGTTGGCCGCCTAACGGAGTTTTGATGCAATCTGCACCAAATACGTATTTACTTACACATGCACTATGCACCTGACCCCAAAAATCATCCTCACACGCCGCCCCATTCAGAAACTATTCTGCATTGACCCAAGCATTTATTGCATATTGCAACAATAAACTTTGGCCTCATTGATTAACTCTCCAACTTAAAGACTAAATTTCAATACATATTAGAAGAAGAACGTTAGCTATAATTAGTGTAATTTATTTAAATACAAAGCATCCAATGCCTAAAGCTAAATTATCACTGATAACAGAAGGATTGCAGCTTTTGCTATTAATATTTGCAGGCTTGATTTGAAAAAGAAACCTTAGCTTATTTACACTCTCTTCATCCAATGCTAGAGTCAGTTGGGAATTATAGTTTCACACACATATGTATGTATGTAGGTGACTAAACCTCTAAGCTGGGCTTTGGTTTTACCTTCGATTAGCTGGGAGTTTATTTTCTTACATTTTCCTTTATTCTTAATTCTTATATTAATATTCTATATTCTTTCCTATAATTCTCAACTTGTGTTGGTTAAATAGAGCCCATCAGATCTGAATTTGTATTTCTTGACTATTTCTGTTTAGTAATAACATATTTTTTCCTTTTTATTAATGGTAAGGGGCATACTGTAACTCTTTTATTTATTTTAGTAAAGGGTTTTAGCTTACTCGAGATTAATTTTATATAGATAAATCGAGATTCGACTATACATATGTCAAGATATCACACAGATATTGTGGGAGGCCAGAGAGGCGCTAAAATTTAGTAAGAGTTAGTAAGAATAATAAGAGGTTCCTAAACATAAATATTATTTATTTGACATAAAATTCCTTGTTATGTACATATGTACCTTATACATTTCAGAAAAATCCAGAACAAAATTCAGAAAAAAGGACCAACTTAAAACCATTGCAATGAGTTCCCTCTTTGAACAGCACTTGAAGGAGATTGTCTCGGAGTGTTACAGTCCTGGCGATCATGACGATTTCTATAAAGTCCGGGACTTTGTGAAAAAGATCGTAAAGGAAAATCGTCTGCTGAAGTCCATATGCGAAGCAGAATTCATAACCTTTGGTGAGTTATATGTCCCCACATAATGCTATTCATATTACTATTATTATTCCTGAACGATCTGTAGGAAGCGCTGCCCACGGAATCCGAATGTACGACAACGACGAGTACGATGTGATGATCGAGTTGAAGTTCCCCAACTACGAACAGATCGTTGTACGAGCGGATCACTATCGTCCGGGGATGGTGCATTTGTGCTTCGATCAACTGGACTCCGACACCTTTTGTGGAGGACACCCTGTTGGACAATCGGTGGTATCTGAAGCGCCAGGAAGTTCATAATTGGATACAGTGCATCCTAATTGAAGTCCACAATCGCTCGGTAAAGGGATCAGACGGTTCTAACTACCAGCTGCACTACCAACGCCGCCAGAATTGCCACACTATTACTGCAGTATCGCAGACCCGTGAGTTCTCCATCGACTTTGTGCCGGCTATTAAGGTTTGGTTTGAGGGACTCGACTGTCAGGTGGTGCCCAAGGCGGCACCAGGACCGAAGCGCTCAAACGGCTGCACCTTCATCGTAAACGTTATAAGGGAGGAACTTAATATGTTCGCTATAGGTGGCAATCTGATCATAGACGCCGTCATCCTACTGAAGGCACTGTGCGAAGCCAAGGGTCTGCCCAAGGTTCGATTCTGCCATCTGGTGTCCGTGGCCTTGTGGTACATGGATGGCGAATATATCAAAGAATATTCGTTGGATTCAGTCTTTCTGGATGTAAGTAGATTTATTCTTAAATAGGTACCTAAGAAATTCTTTAATAATTAATTGGATTACATATCTTGCTCTCCTTGCAGCTGCTCTATGATCTGTGCCAAGCCTTTGAGGATAACGAATTACCTTACTATCTATATGAACCTTTGAACCTTCTATCTACATTTAAGCCACATCAGCTCGCTGAATACACCCAGGTTCTGGACGAAGCTTACCAGACCCTCCAAACCTATCCACATCAGCAGAAACTCTCCTATGAGCGCTGCAGCGAGCACTTTTATGGGGAGGATTAAGAAACGAGGATTAAAGAGGAGAAGAGAAAAGAGGATTAAGAAATGTCTATAGCGATGGAGTATATAGACAATATATTTTTCGATATCTATTTTCATTTCATGAACTTTTCTTATAAACTATTTTTAAATGGGCTACGTAATAACCCAGTGTTACTTTTGATAAGCATTTCGTTGACAATATATATGATATTATCGTAATCAATCAATATTCCTTATAGTCCATGTGAGTTATGGGCCCAATGGGTCCCACAATGTCCACATCCCTGCCCAAGGTCTGTTGGCGCTCCTTGATCTGCAGCTGCTGGAACAGGAGCTGCACCAGGATAATCACATAGTTTGCCATGCCGTTGTAGACCTGTCAGGAGAAGGATGAAAGTCAGGCTACCTTTCCCGCCTGGATATCTCTGTTTTAGAGCTGGGAAAAAATCTATTGAAATATCGATACTATCGATATTTTTTGTAGTATTTTTTTCGATTTAATCGATGTTTTTTTCTAAAAGATCGAAAGAATCGATGCACTGAGAATCGATTTTTTCTCAGCTCTACTCTGTTTATCTCTCACCAGGTAAATCGTGGACACATTGAGGATCATACTGTTGCCCATTAGAGCCGCCTGCCTGTTGTGCATGCGCCAGTGCTGGAAGTCCTCCGTCTGGCGGCGGGCCACATCCTGGCCAGGAAAGTGCCTCGCATAGTTGCTCAACAGATGCAGAGTGTTGCGCTTCTGTTGGGGATTTTGGGTATTTTATTAGATGAACACACCCCTTTTTTTTGTACAAAATTAAATAGGTCGGTACTATCGCGATAGTATCGATAGTTTGCGAAAAAAAACTCGAAACTATCGATGGTGCCAATACCGAACCCACCTCTCGCTGCAGCAAGTAGCCGTAGGTGCTGGTGATGATCACCTTGTAGGAATGTATGGCCACGTGGAGCAGCATGAATGTGTATTCCAGGTCCATGGACTCCCTGCTAAGCAGCTTCTGGCAGATGACGTACACGAAGCAGGTCATAATGGTGAAGTCGTAGAAGATGCCGGCGGCGGCAGCAAATCCAAATACTCCATTCAGCTCCGCTAAGAGGCAGGAGCAGCGCTTGGACATCACAAACAGATGGTTAATCCGACGGTGCAGCTCCCGCTCGTCATTACCCCTTCCCCCTTGGTACTGCTGCTGCAGGAGCTTCTGCATGAGACGCATGCGCAGGCGCACAAAGTCCATGATGCCAATGTGAACGAAACCCACCAATCCCACGGAACTGGTCAGCATGGTGTACGTGAAGGCCATCAGCAGGGTGGACGGAATGCCGCAGGTGCAGCGCGCCGTGTCAAAAATCAGCGAAATGGAGAAGGAGAAAAAGCAGAAGCCCACGATCACGGTGCCGTACCAGTACTTCCACCGTGTGCGTTGGTAGTTCCACCTCACCCCAGGAAACTCCTGCGCCACGCTCCGATCGAACTCTTGCAGGCTGGATATGAGTCGCAGGTGTCTCTGTCTCTGCGCATCCATGGACAGGCAGTACTCCACGTAGGTGATGCAGCAGCTGAGGCACTCCCACGAGAAGATGGCCTTGACCAGCGGCGAGAGGTGACCGAACATGGCGGCCGCCATCTCTGGATCTCCAAGCTTAGTGAAAACGCTGCCCAGGAAGCAGGATACCAACAGGAGACGGGTCACCAGGGCATACCCCACTGTCCATCTAGTGGAGCCGGCTCCACCCTGGTCAGGACTATGCACCCGGAACGTGACCAGGCCCCAGTACAGCAGCAGGCTGTACAGATTCCCATAGCAGTAAAGGAAACCGTCGTCGTCCGGCATCTTTTGGAACTTTTTAGGAATTTGGACTGGCCAGAGCTATTTATTCCCTCGCAGGGGTGGTTAATGAATATTGATTACACATAGATATGATCGGACTAATTGAATACATCGTTTTGGCCGCCTCCCCTCCTCCATGCTAGTCACTGGTCATTCGAAACTCATCCTTCTTACACGAACGTAAACTGGCGGGCTTTACTGCGGGCATTCGAGTTGGCGGTGCTGTTGCTGGCGGCGGAGTTGCTGGCATTGGGTGCTGCAGTGCGTCGCAGCGCCTTCTGCAGGACATGGGCGTCCGCGGGCTCGATGCGCTTATAGTACTGCTCCTTGGTGTCGACAATCTCGAAACCGAATTTCTTGTAGAACTCGATGGCTCCATCGTTGTTGATTTGGACGTGCCTGCAGGAAATCGGTGATTTTAGTTAGTATAAGTTATATTTTCTTATAAAATATGTGCCATTTCTTACAGAAAAATGCTGTCAAAGTTCCCGTCCTTCTCGGCAAAGTTTAGGATGTGCTCGAACATGACTGTTCCAATGCCCAGGCGGCGATATGGCGACAAGCATCCCAGGGTCATGATATAAAGCCGACGCTGGTTCTCGGTTGTATCAATGCGACAGCAGACGGCGCCTACGACTATGTCATTGTAATAGGCCAATTTGGCCAGCTCGCCGGCCTCCAGGACATCCACATAGAACTTGTCATTGTAGGAGACCGGAAAGACAACGGTGTTGAGCTTCTTCAGCTGCTTGATGTTGTGCGGCGTCACATCGCCCAGTTCGATGCTGTTCCTGCGGGTGGGGGTACAAGGGTACAAGTGCAACCAAGCGCCAGAATTAGTTTTAGGTTATGATTTGCTGCGGCAGCTCCTGCCGATGGAGTTTTCCATTTGGGACACTGCTTACCTGGTCATGGTGTTTGTAGAAATCCTTTTGGTTTTAGAAATGCGCCCTGCGCCTTGAAATTTTAATAGAAAAATGTGTTTTAAGCGCCACAGCTGTTCTGATAGTCCAGGTTGCTGGCCGCCTGCTATCGATATCGATTCCTGTCCGCCGGCTTCACACCAGACAGTTTAGCTATTTTCTCGCTAGATACATGGAAATTGCGTTTTGAATGGGAATAATTAAAAACCGGTGTTTAGTTATGATTATATTAGCACTAGTTATCTCCAGCGAACATTTTAATATTTTCACAATTTAAATCAAAGGTGCTACAGTGCATGATACAATTATATAATTAATAGACCATTATAATTTCATAATGAGCTGAACCATATGCAGTATAGACGTAGTAACCACTTGCATTGCACTATAATTCCCAACGAGTTCTAGCTGTCAACAAGTGGTAACCTAGCTGGATACTGATGAGAGCACCTATTCCTCTCCCTCTCTTTCTCTTCTCTTCCTTCCTCTCCATTCTCCCTCTTCCTCTCCAGTCATTTTCTCCCTCTCTCTCTCTCTTCAATATTTATGACAGTGCTTTCTCTTTCTAGCGTGTCTCTCGTCCCCGTCAAAGCTCAAGAGACTACCTTACATAATTGTATCATGCTACAATCTAGCTATAAATTTAAATGCACTGGTGATAACATTTCCCATCGATAGCTGACTCCGATAGGCAACGCATCTGTGAGTGTTCCGATAACACATTTCACAAAAACTAAGAAAACAAGCAACTTTGCGTGGAAATTGTTTAAGTTTCGAATTACCAGCGAAAAATGAATCCCAACATGAACATGATGCCGATGGCGGGCCCACAAATGATGCAGGTGATGCAGTCATCGCCCTCTGGGCCGCCAGTGCCCGTGCAGCACCAGCAGCAACAACAGCCACAGCCGATGCAGCAGCAGCAGCAGGCCGAGAAACTGGACAACATTTCGAGGGTGAAGAGTTTGCTCGGCCCGCTGCGGGAGTCCATGTTCCTCACCATCCGATCCAGTGCCTTCACGCTGCAGCAGAATAATCTGGCGGATAACCTGAAGCGGGACACAGGAGCCCACCACGTACCGCGCTTCGATAAGCATCTGGAGGACTTCTACGCCTGCTGCGACCAGATCGAGATCCATTTGAAGACGGCGATGCAGTGCCTGCAGCAGCAGAACTCCTCCAACCACTATCTACCCGGCCCGGTGACGCCGATGCGCATGGAGAGCTTCATGCCGGAGAACGCCGGGCCCATACCGTATCCCACCTATCTGAACACTGTACGGGTGCATGTCCAGTCGGCAAAGGACATTCACGATACCCTGATTAGCGCCGCCCAGAACATCTCACAGGCCGATTGATAGTTGTAGTGTTTATTATTTAGTTAGGTCTTATTATTTACCAAGCCTAGGCGTAAGTGTAGCAATAAAAATAGCTGATACATAGCAAATAATGGATTTGTGATTGTTTATATTGTATTTATACCAATTTAAACATTGGGGATGATCACGGCTTACACGATACTTTCGTGTTATAGCCTAATAATTGGAACATTGTTGAACTACGCTTGTTCTATCTCTAAACAGATATCTCTATAAATACCGGATGCAAACCGCAGAGCGACCACAAGGGTAAAAAGCATAGGAATAGGAGCTATAGCTATGGTGATGCGCCGAAATTATATATTTCTGATGCTGCTCGTCGAGGTCTACGTAAGATTAATATTCTTTCTGTTATATTTATTCCATTTGTTATTTATTAATATAATATATATATTTTTTTTTAGATGCTACCGACGCCTTTTAAAACAGTTGAAGTGCGTTTGGTATCCTTCAACGCCTCAAGCCCCGAAATTTGCGACATTAGCAAACTTCGTATAGTGGGCCGAGACCATAGAATCAACGGCACGACTGAATTGAAGAGGGATATTGACAATGAATCGTATACGATTTCCGCCCAGAGCTACAATGATATCAACGGAAATGGCGAGTATAAGCTGATGCCTTTCTCTGTTTCGGAAATGCACGCCTGCGATGCTATGAATACCTATTGGCCGTACACTAACGAAACTTTTGAGTATGGTGTGAACACGAATTTTCCCGGCAAATTTAAGCCTTGTCCCATACCGAAAGGAGTCTACTATTACAAGGATATCCTTCCCAATACAGACAAAATTATGGCTGCGGTGCCAAGAGGTTTCATTAAGGGTGTTGTCAGCTTATTCCATAACGGACAGCTGGCCGACACTTATGAACTTATTGTGGAAATTAAGGATAAGGTATTCTAAGGGAGGTATTCATTAATAAAGCTCACCTCGCGATTATTTCTCGCAACTTTCAAATTCGATTTTATTTTTAATCGATTGCTATCGATAGTTGTAAGCTCTAGCCCAAAGCTAAAATCGATGTATCGGCAGCTCTACCGGACGTGTCACAATTAGAACGCAAAAGCAAAACATAGCGGCATTTATTTACACCATAAATAAGCGGTAAGTCTGCAAAACTCTGCAGTGTGTACCTAAATAATATAAATTTGGTTTCCTTTAATAGTTTATAACAAACTACAAAGAAAATGGCAGATGAGCAACCGAATCTAGTGGCTGGCCACCCACCTGCACGTAAGTGCATAAATTGCAGTGGTATGCGTGTACGTGTGCAAAGGCATGTTTTTGTGTTTTTTCCAAAAAAAATTCAATTGGAAGACTCAATATATGCCTTGCTGGCAATTAATAATGCAGCAATTCGTATCAATGGCCACAATATCTTCGGCCTTATCAGTAATTTAACCTGTTTTCGGCCAAAGCTGATAAGTAAACAAACAACCCGAGCCGCACACACACACACGCGCACATCTATTGCGTCCAAAAAAGACTCCTACTTTTGTGCTGACGTCAGATGCGTTTCGAGTTCTAATTGTGTTTGGTTTTTGTGTTCTTTCTATTTCTATTTATCGACTTTACAGTCAAGGCAGGCGGCATGAGAATTGTGCAGCACAAGGCGCCCACAGCCGAGCGTGCGCCCAAGGATGCCGAGGATTGCACTGGACTTACAGTGAGTTATTATTATTGGTTATTATTACTGAAAAATATTCATTTATATACCTTTATTTAATCAACAGCAACCCATTGCCGTGAACTCCGGCTCGGTGAGCGGTGCTCCCGTTAAGGGCAACACGGACTTTACGCCCGCCTCCGCTCAGGTGGCCCACTCGCCCAAACCCCCGGCAGCTGTCCAGCAGAAGCCCCTGAACCACATCCAGCAGCCACGCAAGTGATGCGGACTTGAATATAATCCTAAAACTTTGATCTTTTGTTAGAATTCTCCTCAATGACCTGAATGGTATTTGATTTATATACTTTATATACATTTTGCTACTGCATTCCATAAATGAATTTTGCCGCTTTTTCAAGTTAATATTTTGTAATAAAATCTAAAACCTTTTGTAGGTACCTCTGGTCTGTTTATTTTTATAATATAAGGTTTTTAAATAGGGCTATTAGCAATAAAGCAGGTAGTTTTCAATTTTACACCAGTTTAATCAAGGTATTGTATAGAAAATAATAATTCGTAAGTGAAATTTCCTTATAGAAAAGGTAAAAATATATTATCATAAAGATAAAGCTATAAAGCAGCGTGGGATAGGATTTTTCTCAGTCGGCGTCGCTGCCGCTCACGCACAGTATGCACAAAAAAGAACAGAAGAAGAAGTATGCACAAAAGAGAACAAAGGAATCAGTGCAACAAAATTTTAATTGTTTGGCTAGTTTTACCCTTTTCTATCGTTATATATCTAGTTTTTAGGCTATAGCTATTTTTTACCATCTTACAATATATCCTAGCTTTTTTTCTTCTCATATCTAGCCATAGAGGCTTCAATTTTCACTCATACAAATGCAATGTTGGCATTTGACTGTAGTGGTGGGGCCACTGCTTAAAAAGATATAGAAAGCTCGAGAAGTGATCTCCAGTCATCTTGCGAACAACACAAATCTCTTCGCTCAGCGCTCTTATAATTCCCAAGTTCTTATTCATCAAAGCGTGCATTTAAATAGGCAAGCTTGTGTATGGTTAGTTGCCCCACTGAGCTTCGGTGGTCCGGGGTGCGGACTTCAAATCCGTAGTTGACTAGCGTCGAAGTGGTTCGATTCCACCTGGGGGGCGAGTCAAATATAGTATTTTTTTTTTTATTCTTTATTTAAGTTGCTTGCTTTTATCTTTGAACATTTCCCTATATGGCATTGGCTGCCTTAACTATCCAAGGCCGCAGCACGGCCACATCAGCATAGACGCCGGGGTAGTTGACCTCGCCGCACCTGTAGCCCCAGGATACAATGCCCACCAGCTGGTGATTGGCCACCAGAGGACCGCCCGAGTCTCCTGTACAGGCATCCCCTCCTCCATCGGCTGTGTTGGCGGTACAAATCGATTCCTCGCCCACAAAATCCCAGCCGTAGCCATAATCATCCGAGGCGCACTTCTCACGATCGAGGATCGGAAGCTGGACCACTTGAAGGCTGTCGGCCAGAGCTCCTACCTCTGTATAGCCCCAGCCCGTGACCGTGGCATTCGTTCCACCTGCCGGAGTCTCCCTGGCCAGGTTTATGGCTCTGACGGACAGGCCAAAGGTAAGGGGCGTGGCCAGACGGAGCACAGCAATGTCGTAGTGCAGGAAGCGCGTTTCGAACTGCTCGTGAACCTTATAGGCGGCCACGGGAACCAAGGTTCCGCCGTAGTTGTGGTGCTCGGCGCCAACGCGCACCTTCATCAGGGTTACGGATTTCTCATGCAAACAGTGTCCGGCCGTGATGACGATCTCCTTGCTGTAGATGACGCCGCCGCACTCGTGACGCGCACTGATCTGGATGGACACCTGCCAGGGAGCATTGCGGATGACCTGAGCCTGGCCGCCTACGATACGACCATTGGTTTCCACTGTTGCTGCTGCCGCAGTTCCCAGGAAGAGGAGGACCAACGCTACTCCATAAACAGCCATTCCGAAAGCCAAGTGCAAACTGGCAGCGCCTGAACTTAAAACCCAGACATGGAGGGTCTCCTCGCCGGGCTGTAAAAGTTAATCGCCGGCTAATAGGAGCTTATCGGCGGCAATAGATTCTATCAGGTAGCTTGGGCCTGTTCTACACTTCACTCAGCGATAGGAAAACCAAGTACTCAAGTTACCCAGGCAACGCAACTCAAACCCATTTCCCAGCAGCGAAAATAAACAACAACTATCGATTATTGAGGCATCATGGAGGAGTGGAAAATAACGCCGGAGGAGCTCATCCGGCTGCGGGAGAGCTGCCTGCAGTGCATCCGGGATGGAGAGCTCTACCAGCTGCGCAACGATGCCAAGTTGAGGGCAGTGTACAATACCCAGAGCTACGAGGAATTCAAGTAAGCTTAGCCAAGGAAACCCATTCGGAAATTCCTCGTAACCCATGCTCAACCCCTTAGGGACGTGGTGGACGCGGCTCATCTGCGTCCCGTGACCAGAAGCGACAAGGCCAATGCCCACACCAAAAACCGGCTGTGGAACTCTGCCGCCCAAGATTGATGATTTCCCAAATAAAGAGCCAGCAGAAAGTTATATTCACAAATTTCGATTTATTTCGCAAGGTTCTCAGGCGTTGCTCTAAGACAATGCCATCCAACCCACGGATTAGACACTTAGATGCTGTTGGCAGTGCTGATCACCCAGTCGCGGAGGACAGCGACATCGGCGTAGACACCGGGGTAGTTGGTGTAGGCGCAACCGTATCCCCAGGAGACAACACCGGCGAGCACTCCACCGGAGACCAGAGGGCCACCGGAGTCACCCTGGCAGGCATCCTTGCCGACGGTGTAGGCGCAGATCATGGTAGACCTGATCTGGCTGCCGTATCCGTAGAGGTTCGAGGCGCAGGCGGTCTGGCTGACGATGGCCACGTTGACGTACTGCAGCTGGGTGGGGATGGAGCTGGATCCGTAGGACTGGGTGCCCCAGCCGGAGACGGAGGCAGAGGCGCCGTTAGCGGGAGCAGTGCTGGCCAGACCGATGGCCTTGATGGTGGAGCTCAAGCTCAGGGAAGAGCTCAGACGGATGACGGCAATGTCGTTGACCATGGTGTTGGCGTTGTAGCCCTCGTGGTTGCGGAAGGAGGCGACGCCGACAAGGGTGCCACCAGAGTTCCAGTAGGTGGATCCAGCGCGAACCGAGAGGACGGAGGCGGACACGGACTGCAGGCAGTGAGCGGCGGTCACAACGATGTTGGCGGAGTAGACGGAGCCACCGCAGGAGTGGGAACCACTGCGCTGCAGGGAGATCTGCCAGGGGAAGCTGCTGATGGTGGTAGCAGTGCCTCCGACGATGCGGCCATCCAGCTGGGGCAGGAGTCCCTCGGGGACGGTGCCTCCCAGGGCGCAGGCAACAGCAGACAACAAGATCACGAACTTCAGCATGGTGAGGATCCAATGGTTGCCCTCTGAAACGGGCACCCCTTTTATACGGGACTCGTATCTTCCCGCTGCGGGTTAATCAGCATTTTCAATTATTTTTATCTCCTTAACTTTCGGAAAACCCGAAAAATGTCAGGTGAAATGACCGCGCAGATAGTCCTCCGCTGATAGGTGTCTCGAAGATTATTTATTATAACTATTTTGATACGCAATCGGGATCCTACCCACTTTTCTATATTAGGATTTGCGAATAAGGCAGAGCACTTGACCGAAGTGCACATGATTTACTACCATTTATATTTATTGGTGGCAATTATAGACAAAGTATATTCTTCGATTCTTCCAAAATCTTGGAAAATTTTGTGATTTTTGACTTTTAGTTTTATTAATATTGATGTTAATACAGGTTAAGGCCTAGTACTCAGATCGACGAAAAGTGTTCCTAAGCTGTGGAAGATGGTGACTGTTGACCTCTCCTTTTGAGTACACTAGGCTTAAAGGGTAACGCCGTTACACACTCAAATTTTTTGGGATTATAAAATTCTTTTTATTTAATTTTAAAATTTGTATTAATCTCTATTTAATTATATGATTTTATTAGCATTCTACCACTTCAAAATTTTAAATATTCAAATTAGTTTAACAGCTTGAACACGATATCCTACGATCTACTTAATCCATTTGGCCCTTCGTCTGTCTCAATATCTTCCTTTAAAAATTCGTAATATTGCAATTTTTGAGAGTTTTTGTAAATTTAAGATAATCACACAACCAACTAATAATTTTTGTAAAATGTTCTGAGTGGTCGTAATGGTTTTGTATTATTTTGAAAGGGTACTGCTAAAATAAGCAAGGCAATAAGCAAGCAAGGCTCCGTGAATTGATAATGTATGAGTTCCATAGACTAACAATTTTATTTATATTTAAACTAATACACGACTAAGAAAAATCGCCCGAAAAATTTCCAGAAAATTTCTCATTGTTCGTCTTAGATTTTTAGCTTTTTAGTTCTTTTTAACGCAAACAGAACTAAGCGTTCTGAGAGTTCAGACTAGAATTCTAGAGCCCAAAAGGCACAAGAAGCATCAGAATTCCCAATTGGATCTAGCTGCAATGTGGTAGAAACTGTGATTTTTTAGGTGGAGTTCGATCAGCAAACGTGGTACTGATGATGATTCTGGCACGGTCTAAGACATTTGTTAACTCAAGCTTGCTGTTTGTCGCTCCGTGATTTTGGTAATAATAAGTATAAATTAATGGATTAATAAGTAATAAATAATAAATAATAACTATTGTAGTAAAACAAAAACTAGATTTTACAAAAATTTCGAAAACCATAGGACAATACTCCTTGAATTTCTTTAAGGAGTTATCGGTGTTTGAATTCAACCATATGCGTTGAGTTAAGTAAAAGTTAAAAGTTAAGTAAAAAGCCAAAAGATTCGTTTAGATTATAAACTTATTTATAAACGCATAAACTTAATATTTGAACTTAATATGTTCAAAGAGATTAAATACGTATTTTATGTAACGTTGTTTTATTTATAAAGTGTCTAAAAGGTAGCGTTGCCAGATTGCGAAGTTAGGCCGCCACAGAAGCTTTTCATAAGTATTGTATTCAAAATTCATAACGAGTTACTTTTTAGAGCCAGGAATATGAAAATTTTCAAAATTCCGCGTAAATTTTGTTTTAAGCTTAGCTAAGTAACTCTTGATCTTCGATAAGCACGATCCCAGAGATCTTTCTTTTAAGTTTATGGCAATTGGCGCCATTTTATCCTTGTAGATCTGATCCTCACGAATAAGCTTACAAAAGCAAAGTCATGAGAGCAGGCGCCATCTAGTCGAGGTCAACAGGGATTAGACCTCCAAATCGGGATTACACAAGCAAATGATGATTGATTCCCCAAAGAAAGAAGCCAAAAGGGAGTTATATTCAGAAACTTCGATTTATTTGGGATTAGACACTTAGATGCTGTTGGCAGTGCTGATCACCCAGTCGCGGAGGACAGCGACATCGGCGTAGACACCGGGGTAGTTGGTGTAGGCACAGCCGTATCCCCAGGAGACAACACCGGCGAGCACTCCACCGGAGACCAGAGGGCCACCGGAGTCACCCTGGCAGGCATCCTTGCCGACGGTGTAGGCGCAGAGCATGGTAGACCTGATCTGGCTGCCGTATCCGTAGAGGTTCGAGGCGCAGTTGGCCTGGCTGACGATGGCCACGTTGACGTACTGCAGCTGGGTGGGGATGGAGCTGGATCCGTAGGACTGGGTGCCCCAGCCGGAGACGGAGGCAGAGGCGCCGTTAGCGGGAGCAGTGCTGGCCAGACCGATGGCCTTGATGGTGGAGCTCAAGCTCAGGGAAGAGCTCAGACGGATGACGGCAATGTCGTTGACCATGGTGTTGGCGTTGTAGCCCTCGTGGTTGCGGAAGGAGGCGACGCCGACAAGGGTGCCACCAGAGTTCCAGTAGGTGGATCCAGCGCGAACCGAGAGGACGGAGGCGGACACGGACTGCAGGCAGTGAGCGGCGGTCACAACGATGTTGGCGGAGTAGACGGAGCCACCGCAGGAGTGGGAACCACTGCGCTGCAGGGAGATCTGCCAGGGGAAGCTGCTGATGGTGGTAGCAGTGCCTCCGACGATGCGGCCATCCAGCTGGGGCAGGAGTCCCTCGGGGACGGTGCCTCCCAGGGCGCAGGCAACAGCAGACAACAAGATCACGAACTTCAGCATGGTGAGGATCCAATGGTTGCCCTCTGAAACGGGCACCCCTTTTATACGGGATTCCTATCTTCCCGCGGCGAGTTAATCAGCATTTTCAATTATTTTTATCTCCTCAACGGTCGGAAAACCCGAAAAACGTCAGATACTCCTTCATTGATACGTGTCGCGAAAATAATATTTATAAGAAGCAAGTGTTGATACGCCATCGGGTTCTCGCATGGGCAGGCCTCCAAATATATTCGAATTTAGCAATAAATATAAGGAACACTTGGCCAAAGTTAAGGTTATTAACTGCAGTCCATAATAGTTTTATTAATAGTTTTTACAACCATTAATATTCATCAATGGTTCTTAAGTATTTCTGTTTAAATATTAAGTTGTTACAATGCCTTTTATTTTTTAGGTTAATTAAAGAAAATTTCCTATATAATAAACCTAATTTTGTTATTCTCTAACCATAAATTGTATTATTGTATACGTTTTTTCTTATTTTCTCCAGGTGTAGTGCCAAGATAAGTCAAGTGAAATAATCAAGTGGGCGTAATGTCCGTTAAAGATGATCTAAATAAAGCAGTGAGTCGCTGGTAGAGATAAAATCTCAAGTGTCCGTTCCTGAAAGTCGGAAAACCCTATTGAAAGCTTATCGGTAGGCATGAGCGTAGCGAGTGGGAGACGCTACAAATTTGTAGTATTATAATTTAATTAGAGTTCAGATAAGACAAGTTGTATGCAAAATTTTGACATTGTGCAAAATATCTAAAAGACTTACATATAAAAATATTATGACTATTATTAGTTAAGAAATGAAGTCCTATAATTTGTATTATATGCTTGATGTACTGATGTAATTGCAAAAGCAAACATATTTTAATACATAATTAATAATTGTCCAAAAGCTACGAATTTATACAATTTGTTCTTGATCTTTTCAAAGTGGAACTGGAACAAAATCAAAGCTATCGATATTTTGTATGCAAAAATCAATTTTCGGATAATCGGATAACATCGAAGTGTGTCCATCTCTACTTCAAAAGTAGCTATGAAATCTACAGATTTTGTTTTAAATTATCAGAAAAGTTAATAATACTTCTATAGCCAAATTAACATCTATTTTTATACCCTTGCAGAGGGTATTATAATTTTGACCAGATGTTTGCAACGCAGTGAAGGAGGCATCTCCGACCCCATAAAGTATATATATTCTTGATCAGCATCACCAGCCGAGTCGATCTAGCCATGTCCGTCTGTCTGTCCGTCTGTCCGTCTGTCCGTCTGTCCGTCTGTCCGTCTGTCGGTTTCTACGCGAACTAGTCTCTCAGTTTTTGAGCTATCGAGCTGAAATTTTCAGCATAGTTTTATTTCTTTAGCACGCAGTATATATGTCGGAACGACCGAAATCGGACTACTATATCCTATAGCTGCCATAGGAATGATGGCGAAATTAATGTAAAAAAAAATTTAACTTCTCTGTTTTTCA
>VNJO01011515.1:0-38840 GCA_008042535.1 Drosophila tani | reverse complement strand
ATCTCCCGTTGGCCGACAACCGGTTCTACCTGCCGGCGACAATTTCCCTGATCCTGGGTGCGGATGTGTATTCCCAGGTCATCAAACCAGGGTTCCATCTGGTCGACGAGGGACTGCCCGTGGCCCAGAACACGACGTTCGGCTGGATCCTCTCGGGGGCCTGCAACCAGGGCCAGTGATGTTGCAACGCCAGTGGTTGCAAGGGGGGCGGAATGTTCAGGCCGCGAAGCACCCTGTATGGTCCGCTCTCCTCTCGCTCTTTTCGAATGCCCACACTCCAGCGCTGGATGCTGGCGCTTCCAGGCTCTCCCGTTTTCCCGTTCCCGTGAAGTCCAGTGCGCTCTGAAGCACAGCGCTCAATTAGTCTTAAGTTAGTCTACGATTGTCAACGAGAGAAATAAACCGCCCGGTCGGTCCGCGCCAATTCCGAAAACTTTACAAGTGTTTCCTTCTCGCGATCGCCGAGTGAATTTTTCTCCCCCACAGCTTCTATCACGGCTATCACCAACCACTATCCGTGGGCCCTCCGAAGCTGCCTTCGAACGAAGTTGACGTCCCCCGATCAATGATACTCGAAAATATGCAATTTAAACTACTGAGTATAAAAGCTAAACTTTTCAGTATAAAAGTTATATTATTAAGTATGAAATCAATACTAAGCTTGTTATACTGCTTGGAGTATAAAAGTTATATTATTAAGTATGAAATCAATACTAAGCTTGTTATACTGCTTGGAGTATAAATTTGAGACAACGCGTATTAAGTTTAAACTCTTGGTTTTTTTTTATGAGGTCGGAGATGCCTCCCTTTGCCTGTTACATACATTCTCGGTTGGTACTAACTTATAATACCCTTGTACCCTATGGGTACCGGGTAAAAAAATGTAATTTTAAAGAATGTTCAATTAAGAAGCGGATTACTTCGAATTCTACCAAATCGATTTTTGCCTCCACCAATATTTGTTGTTGTTGATGGTGCCTCAAATGACGATGAGAAGGGAAATTTTTTAGATATAATGCAACGCAGAGCTCTTGTGATTTCTTTGAATGAAAATAATATGCAGGAATACATTAAATAATATTTAAGTATGCTTTAATCACAATGGTAATCTCCACTTTCTTTCTAGATTCCCTACGAAATGTATTTTTCGTCGAAACAAAACCAACTTAAAAAGCCCATGTAAAATCCATAGGAATATACCAGAAAAATTGGAAGGCAAAGCAAAGAAAACCCTTATGATTATAAAAATCACCTTATAATTATAAAAAACGTGATTACGGAATATATGGGCAGCCCCTAACCCTATGGCCATATCGAAAAAATGCAACGTTGCTAGCTGAAAAAAAGTGATTCAAGATAAAAGCGTTTAAAGTTTTAAGGTTTTTGAAATATACATGGAATGCATCACCGCAGAATGGTAAATTTGTACAATTAGACACCTTTACTTGATTATATATTTTGGTATAATATTTTTAAGACCCAAAATCATTAATTAAGCGATTATCAAAAATGTTTACTTAGATGCCTCTTATTTATTAATATATAGCTTTTTGACCTAGGATTGGCTGGAAATACCCCTTAATAAATATTTATAATAATATAAGGATTCTATAGATAAACAATAAATGTTATATGAACATTGAAGCTCATATGCTTATGTCCATGGTACCATTTCATATTTATTATAATAGTTTTTATTTAACCCAACCACAATGTTCATTTAAACTATTTACAGCCGTTTCCTCTTATTAGAAGCAAGAGAAGAAAGCTATGCAAATTTGAAGACCAAGCAGTGGAGTTTCTCTAAGTATTTTCCCAAAGAAAACCTATTAGTTGTGTGTTATATGAAACCGTCGTTCTAAACTGAGCACTAAAACTTTAAATTTTCCTTTTGATGCAAGCAAATGATGGACGGGGCCAAGACTACCCGAGACAGGGAAAGTTTAAAACAAACACCAACACAGTTCGGGTAAACAAGAGTCAGATTTCTATGTCTAAGTTCACATTGATATAAGTATACGTACATATGTGTGTTTGCATCACGGAGAGTTTTCGAGGAAATGGCTTCCCGAAGTCATCAACGCCGCCTTGGATGGCCGGGGCAGGAGGCAAAGTATCAAGGCGTGCATCAACATTTTTGTGAAGCCCAGGCAAATAATTTGAAAAATCAACATCTGACATCCAGACGACGCACGCGACAATTTTCACTAGAAGCCTGAAATTGCGTGAAAGTTTGTTTGGCACTTACTCCACTCCCCTACTACATCGAAGCTTTATTGGTGCAGCGATGGTTTGGCCTTGAAAAGTCAGATTTGGAAACATTCTTTTGCCATTTTCGAAAATCGCACTTTGTCCTGTTTTTGTTTGTGTATCGTGCAGTTGTTGCTACTTGAGCATTGAAGTGGATAAAAGGCTTTTGGCTTCAGCCGGTGCGTAGACCCGAGCTCGTATCATGGGATGCTGTTTACTTTAGCGGCGTGTGCGGTATCTTTTTGTCCCTTTCGGCTCCAAACTCGGGTAGTTTCCAAAGCTCAATTGTGTTTGCCAATTGAAGGCTAGACAAAGTATCTTCTCGCGGCTCGACGGAGACTGATGATGATTTCGATGGCTACACTCAAAACATAATTAACTCTTAACGCGAAATACGCTGTACAGGCTTATGAAGCCATTTGAGGAAACTTTGTTAAAAATCGGCTTTAATTAACATTATTTTTTAATCGAAGGGCTTAGAAAAATACAACAACAAATTTAAGGGGCTAAACTAAATAAAAAGAAAAAACAAATACGCTAAAGATAAATCACTTTCCCATGATCACAACCGCCCCTCTTGTAAATCGACAAATTCACAACCCATTAGCGTTCTGAGCTAAAGTTTCTTTTTTAATTTTAAAAAACTTTTCTATTTCCTGGAAAATATTTCTAAATTTTAGAAAATATTTCTATTATTTAGGGTTATTTACATTTTATGTAATATAGACATTTATTTCTTATTTTTAGAAAAATATTTCTTGTTATTGTTATTTTCTTGAAAATAGGTCGAAAATTATTATAAGTGTACCATAGATAGATGATAGATATAAATGGCGTGTCTGGCAGGGTTCTATTGAGACATTCAGACCAAATCGATGCTCTTTTCAAGAGTTGAACCAAAATTCAGTTAAACTTTAAAGTCTTGGGATAGTGTAAAAACGAACGCCTAAAAGTGTGAAATATAATTTTTTAATCTCGGAGTGACTACTCTTCTTTGGTCATTACAACAATGAACATATTTGGTTATGCTTTTCTCTATTTATACCCTTGCAGGTATTATAAGTTTAGTCAGCTTGAATCGCAGTGAAGGAAGCATCTCCGATCCCATAATGAATATATATTCTTGATCAGCATTACCAGACGAGTCGATTTAGCCATGTCGGTCTGTCCGTTTCTACGCAAACTAGTCTTTCAGTTTGTGAGCTATTTTAATGAAATTTTGCAGATAGTCTTCTTTCTATTTCCATTAGTATATATGTCGGAAAGGACAAAATCGGACTACTATATACATATCTTATATCTGCCATAGGAACGATCTGGCCAAAAAGGCATATTTTGAATATTAGGCGACCTACACTGAGAAGCAAAATTGTAACACCATTTTCGATTTCTTACTTCAACCATCTGTATCTTGAGTTATATATAATATATGCTGAAGTTCTTAGTCTTGTTTCGTTGGTGACTCATTTGACTATGTTTTCTGAAAATTTAAAACAAATGTGATAACGCAAGAGTGGCCGCTGCGATTCTTAAGACTGGATTCAGCAACGCGCTTCGGATAGCTATATCTTATAGCTACCATAGAAATGATCGGAAAATAATGGAAAAAAATTTTTACATCTCTGTTTTTCAACGTACGTTTTATGAATCTCGAGATATAGCTGGTTTTTACGGTTTTAAAATTACGTTTTTAATTTCCTTAAGATCGGACAACTATATCCTATAGCTACCATAGCAATTGGTTGATTTATACGAAAATGAAAAATGGGTAGGTAAATGTTAAAAAAATGTTACAACTTTCATAGTTTTTATATTTTACCAAAATGGATCGACTTTCAATTATCCGATTGCAGACTCCAAGGGTATACAATATTCGGCTTACCGAAGTCAACTTCCTTTCTTGTTTTTTATAGAAGTAGAAATCCTTCTTAATATGGCCCTCTCTTTCACAATGGTGAGATGTAATCCTATTCTTAGAATATCAGTTAATGGTTATATTTTGTTTAGTTACGCGATTTTATATAAATTGTTTTTATATCTGTACTTATTATTTGGTACAATCGCATTTAAAGCTTTCCTGCTTGTGTCATTGTTGTCATTATACCCTTTGCAGAGGGTATTATAATTTTGGCATTATATTTACAACGCAGTGAAGGGAGCATCACCGACCCCATAAAGTATATATATTCTTGATCAGCATGACCAGCCGAGTCGATCCAGCATGTCCGTCTGTCGGTTTCTACGCAAACTTGTCTATCAGTTTTTGAGCTATCGAGCTGAAATTTTCAGCATAGTCTTATTTTTTTTAGCACGCAGTATGTATGTCGAAACTATATCCTATAGCTGCCATAGGAATGATGACGAAATGTAAAGAAATATTTAACTTCTCTGCTTTTAACGTATTTCTTTAAATTTCGAGATATAGCGGTTTATTACGGTTTAAGAATTACGGTTTTAATTTTATTAAGATCAGTCAACTATATCATATAGCTGCCATAGAAGCGATCGGTCGATTTACAGTGCTGAACTTAAGTGTTGGCACAGTTGCAAATGTCAGTTTTAAATGTTATTCCCTGGCGTATGCAGCATTTAAATGATTCAATATTTTTGTACATAGTTAAATTGAACATTTGTGTATCCATTTCACTATTTTTTTTTTTTTTTTTTTAACGTCCTTAAAACTTTTTAAGCTTAAACAAAAAACGAGAAAGAAAGCTAACTTCGGTAAACCGAAGTTGGTATACCCTTGCAGTCTGCAATTGGATCATTGAAAATCGAACCATTTTAGTAATGTTGAAAAAACATCGAATTTTGTAAATTTTACATTTTACATGTAGAATTTTACATTTTCATATAAATGGACCGATCGCTTCTATGGCAGCTATATGATATAGTGGTCCAATCCTAATGAAATTAAAACCGTATTTCAAAAACCATAAAAAACTGCTATATCTCAAAATTTATAGAAATACGATAAAAACAGAGAAGTTAAAATTTTGTTTACATTAATTTCGCCATCATTCCTATGGCAGCTATAGGATATAGTAGTCCGATTTCGGTATGAATTTCATGAAATTTCTGAGAGACTAGTTCGCGTAGAAACCGACAGACGGACAGACAGACGGACATGGCTAGATCGACTCGGCTGCTGATGCTGATCAAGAATATATATACTTAATGGGGTCGGAGATGCCTCCTTCACTGCGTTGCAAACATCTGGTCAAAATTATAGTACCTTCTGCAAGGGTATAATGAACGAATTTCGTGAAACAAAAGTCTTGGCACAGTTGTCTTACTTATTTGAATTTTTTCTTATTTTAAGGCTAATCCGGTAATATTTCAAGCCAGTGCTTCAGTTAGTTTTTGTCAAATTTAAGTGACTGATACCTCATTTTGTTGGAAATTTCATTGGTAATAAAATACAAAATTTAAAGTTAAACAATTTTTTTTTTTAAATTAATATTTGGGTCTCGAATTGTCTTTATCAGAGGTATTTACTTAATGAAAAACCAACAACATCGATGCTGATTAAAGAATAAACAAGTAAAAAGAGATAAATGACATAGTTGACAGAAACAATTATATATTATATATTAATCATATTTTTTAATTTGGAGTTTAAGTGGGTACCAAATACAAAACTGAAATGCTGAACCTTAAACGCAATTCGCGCAAAATTTACTTTTGGCTGGCATCGAAAATTTTGTGCTGAGCGCGGGAAAATTAATTAAAATATTCCCTTGTAAGTTCCAAGCGCCGTCGGAGCATAACTGAATTTTAATTGAACACAATCAATGCGAATTTATGAAAGCTCATAACTCTCCCAATGTACCTCCCACAAACCGCTCCACGACCTGCGGGCTTACGGTTCAAACAGTTCTAAAGGTCTCTGGCAATTGGCGTTAATTTGTCTGACGAGAAATTATTGAAAAGAAAAATCAACTTTACCTTTCGGATTTCAAGGGATAGGAAAAAGGGTCAAAAAAGCGTAATTAAATGCTTGGAATTCGCAGTCGGACAGTTCAACAGGAGTGGAGGGTTAATAAAAAGGTCTTTGCCATTTCGGTTACCGTAACCCCAATGAATATTTATGCGCGCTAACGGCTTTCGAACAATCTCCGCTGAGAGAATAGCTATCATACATTGAGCCGGTTGCAAGCGAAATGCAATTAAATAAATTTAAATGCCATCACCGTTCACGTTGAGCACCTTTCAGATATTTATTGAGATTTTAAAGCCCTTAAGTGCAGGAAATAGAAATAAATTCGGAGTTCGCAGCTAGCAGATAGCGCAGCAGCAGCAGCAGCCAAGTCGAAATGAAATAAATCGAGTAAAATCAGTGTGACAGGAAGAAACAATTTAAGCATGTTGGACAGGATAAGCCTTTTGAGAGAGACCCATAGAAAGCCAAGGTGTCTGGGACAATGCAGTAATGCAGATGCAAGGCGGAGGGGTGGAGCACTGCAGTTTACACACAGTTTGCCATCGGGACATGGTCGTAGATATTCCCTGCAAAAAGGATTTGCAGAGCCAAACGAACCGAAAAGCGAACACGACATGAGGCGAGATGAGCGGCGGAGTATGAAATGTTCTAATGCAATTGTTGCTCGTGTGTGCGAAGTGCGGGTATCAGAGTCTGTGTCTGTATCTGCATCTCGCCTATGCAGTTGCAGCCTTGTTAGCACACACGCATGTGTCTGAGGGTGTAATTGATTTTATCGGTCATGTTAATTTTGATTAAATATGCAAATCGACGATACAAATTCGCATTTGTCGCCCATTCACTGAGAGAGAGAGAGAGCCGCATCACGTGCGAGTAGATTACCTTGGCGGTAGAGGGGGAAAGCTCACAAAGTTAAGAGCGTGACACGGGATGGTAAATTAAAAAAAGTCTACATCGATTAATACTAATGTACAATAAATAATTTTAGCTACCATAAATTTTAGTAATGTATTTTAGTAAGACGTTTGAAAACTACATCTTCAAATCAAAAATTCAAATCAGGTTATACTAAAACAGCAAATAAATTTGTAAAATAAAACATGTAAAATATAGTAACACGTTTATTTTGATCTTTTTTACTTTTTTGAATTAATAAATCATCATTATGGTGATTTTCTCATCACTGATGACATGGAATTGTTCTTCATGCCAAGTTGTTCGTTTCAAACGACGAAAAAAAGTTCCTAAAATTTTGAAATTGTCGATTCATTTTTCTTTAGGCAATGATGGCCTAAGAAGTGGATCATATTGCCAAAATGCCATATTTTTAGGCCATACATTTTAGGAATTGTAGGCCCAAAATTTTGGCAATAACCCAAACCTAACAATTCCATTTTTAGGCCATTGGTTATCTAAATTTTTGGCAAAAGGATGCCTAAAAATTTTTTCTCGCGTCCATTCAATTCCCAACTGGTTCTAACCTCCTTGTCCACTCTTATATATGATTGTGCTACGGAAGTAGCAAGTCCCTACTGCAACAGTAAAAATAAATACTGTATGCATTTTGGAATATACCTTTATTATTTTAAATGGTTGTATAGTGTAATTTTTGAAGTAATACAACCATGTAAAATACCACATATAAAAACTGGTGTAGTAGAACTTTCCTAATTCTGTCGTAGCACAAACATTGCCAAGAGTTGGCCGGCAACCGCCACTCCATTCCAGGGATCTTACAATCAGTTGGCAATTGTATGAGCTCACGCGAGAGAAAATGAATTTTTGGGTATCGCAAAGACAAGAGCTCGTTTTTTGAATTTTTGTATAATAAAGTGTTTTTAAACTGCTTAAGGTTTTAGGAATAATATACTGGTTTTTAGGTAAAGATTGCCTAAAAATCAAGTCTATACATTCTATTTGTTTCGTTTTTGAAATAACCCATTGTCTAAAAATGTATTTTTGCTTTATTAGGTCATGAGTTACCTTGAATTTAGTCCACAATTTTTCTGGGTGCACTGCTGCTAGAAGGGCCGTCCATTGTCAGTTATTATGTTACGGTATTATCTCGTTATTTATGCAGCAGATGACAAATGCAATTTGTTGTTTGCACACCGAACCTGGACCAGGAAGCATAGAGCCTGGCCACTGGCAGCCCCGAAAATGGATGCGAACACATGATAATTTCTACTCATTTGAATAATCTTCTCCTGGATGGCTGTCCTCCATTTCCACTTCCACTTCCATCTTCTGTCCTCAATACCGTCGATGTTCGTGCTCGCTGTGAAAATATTAGCTTAAGAAAATGTCTAACGAGCTCTACGTGCTGCGCCATTCAAAAGTGTCTGCCCCCCTCCTCGGACATCTACTCCCGGTGGGCGGCAGCTGGTTGGACTTCTCCGTGACCACGCCTATTAGCTCGGGGGGAACGTCGGTTGGCTTTCGTGCGGTTTTTGTGTATTGATTAAAATTGCTGGCCAAATGCGAAATTGACACACGAGATGCATGGACAATTAGCAAACGTTTGCAGAGGGCGAGATTGTGATATTCAGGAAGATTGTTTCTCAATGGAAGTTGAATGGGATTGGTGGAGGTGGTTACACCTATCGACCCTTGTGCTGGCCCTCGGTCTGGGCCCGGCATCCTAATAGAGGCCCCGACGTTATCTTTCCGCTGGGTGCATAAGTTGCTTGCCTATGTCTAAATGCCTAATCATAAATCGAAATCACTTGTTTAAAAGTAGAACGCGACAACACATTGTATACCCATATATCTTATCGGGGGCTTTGCACGGCTCTAAATTAAACTAACTTTCGGGCGATCGCATAAAATATAAATGGAAGAGGTATATAACCCAGTCAGCGCACCGCGAGTACAGTCCCTCGAGGGACAGGTGTCGCCAATGCAAAAAAGCCTTCAAGGGGAAGATATTTCTGATTATTCTCCAGTTGTCCAGCCTGATGATTGATGGCTTGATCGGAAATTGTCCGCTTCCCAGGTCACGAGGCACCCCAGATGATAGAAGAAGCATTTAAGTGGGTGAAGCCTCTCTCTGAAACCTTTCTCTGCAGATTCCCATTTGCATTGAAATCGCAGTAGAAATAGAAACAGCCGTGCAGCAGATCTAATTGCCGTGGCAAGAGACTGACAAATGATGCTGCCTGCCGGTGAATGTCCTCTCCATTCCATCTCTTCCAGCATCCTCTTTCCTGGTCTAGCTCGCCACACACAGGCCTAGCTCCAGTGCAAATGTTGCCTGCGGGGTTTTTCTCGCCCGGCTGACAGACTGACACCGTCGAAATGACTGCGCAAAGCGGCCTAGTCAAAGGGCCCTGGATGTGAAGTCTCGGCCTCCAGGGATCCCTCCGAACCCCTCCGAATCGAATCGAGCCGAGCTGACGGTGTGAATGGTGTCATTAAGCGATTTTTCAATGCAAGCTGCCGCAGGTGAAATGTGCTCGGGTTGTGTGTGACTTTTTATCGGTCCACGACCTTTTGCACTTTAAACTCCTGAATCGTATTTGACATGCGGGGGGCGGGACATTTTTGTGGTGCTCTATACTTGCCCGGAAATTGAAAATCAACTCACCTGGAGCGGAAATTATTATATCTTTATTGACGAGTTTTCCTTACCAGTCTCGCCCCCTTTTTTGACAACCTCTCCCCACCACCCAGAGCCTCCATTATGAAAGTTGCACTCTTCGACACCAAATTTTTCCCAGTCTGTGCAGTTCTGTGAACTCGTTATTCAATAGGAACACGTAGTTTTTAATCAATATTACGTGCGAATATTCCCAAAAATAAGCGGGCTTCCCAAAGGGTCTGATCGTTGTTGGTGTGCAGATTAATGTAAAACTTAATTAAATTCTTAGTGCTCGCCAATGAGATAAGCTCTGCATTTAGTTACTAAATAACGGATAACTTTTAGAAGCGTCTATAGTCAAGACAGCATTTCATTCGCAAGCGGCAGGGGCATGTGCAAACACAGTACTCGAGCTTCGGATAGGACACCAATAAAAAAGTACTTACAAACTGCAAGAGTTACAAAATGAAAATGAATTTCAAGTATAATGATCAGGGATCAGGGCAAAAGAAAAGCTTCAAAATGGACGTCGCTAAGAAATGTTTTAATAAAACGTTGGCCAACCAAACCTGGCCTCTCCTTCACATTAAAGCCCTTGTTTTTCCGACACGTATGACCCGGTCAGGTTCCACCTAGAAAAGAAGTTTACTCGCGGCTTATCGGAGCGGTGATACTTTGACGGGGAGCCAATAATAAAATCGTATATAATATTTTTACTTCGAATCGCGATAAGATATGGCCGCATACTTTTAGTACACCCGAAATCGGTTCGCAACGAAATCGTAAATGAAGAAATTCGTCGCTTGCGTACCTGGAATTTGTATTTGATAGCCATGTGGCCAAAGTTGGTTATATAACGACATAGTTACAGTATAGGTTTGTCGAGGCGGAAATAGCCAAGCCAGAGAATGATAAGACAAGAAATGTGGGTTAACACTTTCGGGCCAGAAAAAAATCATAGCGACAGCCAGTACACAGGTCCAAGCTGATATCTTTCCCGAGGCACGGTCCGACATACTACAGTGAAAGATTAATATCATGACCAGCACCGTTGGCGCATTGGAAATTTACAATATTTGATTATCCCATGAAATCAAATTTTCAATACCCGAATACGACGGCTACGCTACGGCAAGCGCTCATGCGATCGGCATTTATCGAAGGTGCCCGTCGCTATCTTATCTCGGAAATATGCATGGTAGGTGCCTCGGTGGAAGCATGTACATAACCGATCGACACCACGTCCTCGTTCCCCCGAAGTTTTGGGTTCCTTATCGAAGACCTTCTTACACGGTTTCTATCGACGCGCAGCTCTTGTTCTCTCTTGTTTCTGTTTGCTTGCTTCCGATCCCTGCCTATATCAAGATGACGAAACTCACGGAGCGTTGTTTTCGGACCTCGCTTATCGGCTGAGTTCCCGCCATATACCGATGCGTGCCACACCGCTCCTGCTCTTCCCTTACAGTCGCTTTAACCCGTCCCTTGGGCCCATAGAGGAATCCTCAACCTGTTGGCCATATCTGCCGCGTGTATTAGATGTGTTTGTCCAGCACACATTCGTCATAAGTTCGTTATATCTGCCTTGAAGCGCAGTCGATGGTTCCCACTACTCATGCTCTCGCCATGGTATCGATAAGAGGTCCCAATCCAAATCCAGTTATCTGCCACCACTCACACAATCGCACCTAAAAGGTAAAGCAAATAAAAACCGTTGGGCAGATAAGGCGTATCGTATAAAAAGCAATATCTATGAATATATGTCATTATTTCGTTATTGAACTCCAGAGTGTGCAGTGTGTTCGATGCGTGTCTCTGGTAACTAGTGGATATGTGGTTCCTTGTATTTCGACCGTGTCTGGCCTGGTTCCTTATAAATTCGGTGGATTATAGTGTTTTCATCTCCAAGGATATGTTCAAGAACGGTGTGTCTTTGGCAAGTAGAATAGCAGGCTTATCACATGTTTCATTAAATCTGCTGTGAGATTCTTCTATTCTACTTTCGACAAACACCCGCTAACATCACCCACGTATAATTGAGACGAAGCAGTTTTCCAGGTAACTAATTGAGAGCCGTATACATTTAAACAGCTTACTAATACTTACTTCGAACAGAGAATTTTTATCTTTCCGCGAGGTTGTGGCTCATTCTCTCCGTATCAGTTTAAGCACTCAGCTGATTCATCGTTACTCCATCAGGGCGGGGTCTCTAGCGATCGAATTGAGCTGTTTCTCCGCTGATCTCATTGCCACTCACATAACCCCATTTGGGGACCATGTGACGGGTGGGCCTCTTATCACTATTATAGCGACGGATTTTTATAGGAACCTGTACTGATGAAATCAATTAGACCTCTTCGGCATATTTATATGTTGATAAGAAATCGCATTTCTTTACGTACTTTATTGAACACTTATATGGACTCTCGATAAGGCCTTATGAGGTATATGGGGAATTTATTTATTTAGACTAATCTTTAGTTATGTAATATTTCAAAAGACAGAACTGAAATTTGTATCTAAATTATTTTTTGGCCGTACCCAGTCTCTGGTTCACTTTCGATTACTAAATGCCATATACCAAATTGAAGCTAACGACAGTTTAGTCCTCCCCTAACCTGTCCTTCCCCTTTTCAAGATAAAAAATAAGCGCCTATATCCATGTCATTTGTCTGTCTGCTTCAGTCGCTACTGCTGGCTCCCCTTTGACTCTGCCAGTCAACATAATGAAAATGCAATTAATTTTTTCCAGCCATTTCTTTTCCAGCCCCAAGCTCAAACCCCCGCCTCATAGCTTGGCGAAGTCAAAGCTGACGCCAGGCTCGTCTCCTGCCAGCTTCCACCGATCCCAACCGAGCCCAGCCCAGTCCACCTCAACCCAGCCCCTCTCCGCCCATCCGATGCTGTTGCAATATTATGACTCCTGCTGTTTGTACCGACAGCCATCAGAGTCGGGGCTGGGCGAAAAGCGGCAAAAGAAATGTTTATTGTGGAGCATTTTCTATGGCGATTGCAGTAGCCCTCTGCCCTTACAGCCGAGTAGCGACAGCCATTCGCATTAAATGAGAAAACCAATTATTCGCGCTTATACAGATTTACCGCCCTAGACCGGCGCACACACTCGAACAGTTAGACAGTTGGAGATATAGATGCGAGTGCACCCAACCCCAGGGCCCTTTGTTTTGTTTCGCTCCTAATGGGAGCTCTCCTGGCCGCAGGCTCGCTGATTAAAGTCAGGGATTGCATCAGGCGGTTCCCGCAAAGTGGGATGCAACGGCTATTGCAGCATGGCGGGACAAGATATGTATGCGCCGATGGGGGATAGAGCAGAAAAGAAATAATTACTTTAAGATATACAAAGGAATATCGTATCGGCGAATGGGGGTAAAAGCTGGCTTTCATAGATCCCAGCCTCGTTTCTGGGCCTGGGCCATCGCCATCCACTTATCTCTAATGCGGCCACAATTTCCTGTTGTCCGAAAAACATTTTCACAACCATTTTGCTCATTGCCTATTGGGAATCCTTGGTGAGGGCGATTTGGGCATGCACAGCCTCCTGGCGAGACAAAGGCCTACTCAGGGATCCCGTCTGGGCATCCTTACGCCAGCTCCTGCCGCTGGCATAACTTGTCATTTGTCTCGGACACCCTTGAGCGGGGAAAATCAGAGCGAAGTTTCTCTGAAATTACCTTTCATTTTGTCATAAAAAACCACTTGAATGGGGATCCACGCCGCCGGAAACAGGCGTCACAAGTCACCCGCCGAGTGTCTTGCCCTGTCGTTAGGGGTAGTCTGGGCCAGCCGCAGCAATTACAGACGTTAATGTCCAACAGCCCCTGGACCTTCAGATTTGGCTTAAAGTCTTTTGGATCCGGCTTCCGGTTCGCCTTGCCGGGTTCCTTTGGCTGTTGCTGCTGCTTTTATGCGGCTATTTGTGAGCTGCACTTCTTGAAACCGAAAACGCATTGGACACTCGCCAAGCTGCCGAAAAGGATGGCAGGAAACCCGACAGGGCTGGCCGAGAGAAGCGTTAAATTAAAACGTAAATACCACTTAGCCGGGCTATAAAGCAAGTACTCGCGCTGGCTGTCTGTAATCAGTGGGTAATTAGGAAGTGAGCAGCACACCTTGAAATTGCTTAATTTGTGCAGCCTGATTTAATGACTGCGCGCAAAAGGTTACATTCGACGGGGAGGACTCCTCCATCCGACGAAACCGACTAGGAGACCAAACTTCATTTCATGGGACGCTTATCACGGACCGAACCATAAATATGGTTGTAAGCATTCGTTTTGACAGCTTCATCGGCTCAAAATGTGAAGCCGCACCGAAAGTAAGTGAGGAAGAGTACAGTTCCGCCTCGGGTGCCGTCGACGGATCGCAGCCAAAGTTTTTTGCCGCTTCTTGTGCGCGCTGGCGAAGGGGGATGTGTCGGGACGCTACTGCAACTGCTGCAGAATGTGCAAAAAATTCTAAACTGCAATAAATTCATCAAATGTGCAATGGAACATGCTGTAATGTCACGCCCACGGCCCCATCCGTACGTTCGGATTTCTTCTCCTCACCGCTGACTCTACTAAGCGCCCCTCTTTTGGCCTGGAATTGGGTGATATTTCGTAGGCAAATGTGCAATAAATTGTAAATGTTTGTTGGCCGGGCGGGAGCTGCGCCCCTTGTGGTGGTGGGCGGGTTGGTACAGCATCGTGCCCGTTGCAAATTTGTGACGCGCCCAACGAGTTGAGTTGGCCGTAAAACTTGTCCGCTGCACGCCTGTCAACTTTTATAAGAGTTTTTTTAGATTGTTTTTCGTTCCGGTGACTTTTTCTGTGGGGCATTTTTTGGCAAAACAAAATTGAGAGCTGCGATAACGGTAGCATGCAGCGAATGCAATTTAGTGGTCGGCTAGAAGAACCCGCTCAGATAATGAAAAAGGGGAACGAAAAAAACAACAGCAATTTAAAAAGGCCAAGCCAGGGCTGGAAATATTTTAAAACACCAGAAGGAAATCAATCGGTATATGTGCCTTACATATTGTGTACATATGTATATTTCATGGACTGAATGACTTTGCCAATCAGGTGTAGCCGAATGTTTTGAAGTGGTAAAAGCTTGCTTAAAACTGTTCCATCACGACGTCGAAGATTGTAAATCCTTGCAGTTTGCAATTTCCCCCAACTGTTCCAAGGCTATAAACATTATAGAAGATGTACAAAATATTTATATTTAAGGTGCGTTTCAGAATAATAGGACACTCATAAAATTAAACTTTAAGTTTTTTTTAAGGTAAGCTTAAGCTTTGCGAAATTTAGTTTGTTGTCATTACTATATCGAATGCAGTGTTCTCTCATAAAAATAACGGTTATTGAAGCTTTATCTTGCTTAGCGACGTTAAACCGTTACTTTGTGCTTGGAAATATAAGACGCCAGTATTAAATAAAGCTTCCAAACGTTGTAACCTGAGGTTTTTATACCCTTGCAGAAGGTATTATAATCTTGCCATGATATTTGCAACGCAGTAAAGGAGGCATCTCCGACCCCATAAAGTGTATATATTCTTGATCAGCATCACCAGCCGAGTCGATCTAGCCATGTCCGTCTGTCTGTCGGTTTCGACGCGAACTAGTCTCTCAGTTTTTGAGTTAAAGAGCTGAAATTGTAAGTATAGTCTTATTTCTTTAGCACGCAGTGTATATGTCGGTACGGCCGAAATCGCACTACAATAACCTATAGCTGTCATAGGAATGATGGCGAAATAAATGTAAACGTATTTCTTTAAGTTTCGAGATATACCGGTTTGTTACGGTTTAAGAATTACGGTTTTAATTTCATCAAGATCGGCCAACTATATCATATAGCTGCCATAGAAACGATCGGTAGATTAATATGAAAATGTAAAATTATTCATGTAAAATGTAAAATTTACAACATGTACAAATCTCGATATTTTTTCAACATAACAAAAATGGATCGATTTCAATGACCCAATTGCAGACTGCAAGGGTATAAAAACTTCTGTTTACCGAAGTTAGCTTTCTTTTTATACCCTTGCAGAGGGTATTATAATTTTGACCAGATGTTTGCAACGCAACTTGTTTCTCAGTTTTTGAGCTATCGAGCTGAAATTTTTAGCATAGTCTTATTTCTTTAGCACGCAGTATATATATGGCGAAATAAATGTAAACGTATTTCTTTAAGTTTCGAGATATACCGGTTTGTTACGGTTTAAGAATTACGATTTTAATTTCATTAAGATCGGACCACTATATCATATAGCTGCCATAGAAGCGATCGGTCCATTTATATGAAAATGTAAAATTCTACATGTAAAATTTAAATGCTACAAGGCATAAACTTTTTTAGAAATGGGAGACTTTTGTTTTGACTCAATTTTTTCTTTTCTTTTTGTTAAACTATCATTAGTTTTTAAGTTTATTATTATTATAATTATTCACAGCTAAACGAAAATTATAAAACGCACTTAGCTTAACAACTAAGGCCTTGAGCTTATTTGACTTTAGATTTCAAATAATTTTGTACATGATTCTGTTGTGGTCCAATGGGTGTAAGTTGTAATATATATATTGTAATGTATACATATTCCTGATCAGCATCACCAGCCAAGTCGATATAGCCATGTCCGTATGTCCGTATGTTACCAAATTTAATAACAACATTGATCAAGTTTTTTTTTAATTTGGCCACGCCTACTTCCGCCCCGAAAATCATTAAAAACGGTATATAAGCCAAAATCGTCATTTTTGGCTTAAAGTAAATAGATATAATAAATAAATAGCCATTCGCGAACGTGTTCTGAAAATTTGAACACTACGCGCACTATAGATATCTCTCTCTCAAAAGCAAGTACTCAGACACGCGAAAAGTGTTCCGAAGCATTGAGTCAAAACAAATCACACTGCTTAGGAACACTTTTCGTGTGTCTGAGTACTTAGCTTTTGAGAGAGAGATGTTGATAGTGCAGTGCGGGTTGTTCAAAATGTCCGTAGCAACAATTGTCGTTTCTCGGTGTTCCTAAAGAGACTTTTAGCCAGTTTACTGATACAAAAAAAACAAAAAACATGTAAGAAAGCTAATGCCGAGTGTGACTGACGGTGAGATACCTGGTACCAAAAGCATTGTGGGTAAAATTGAATAGCATATATATATATATATATATATATATTTACTAAAGAGCCATCATACCTGTTCGAAAAATTACGTTTCGCCACTTCTATAAGAAGAAGTGATATAGTTTGCTTAAGATTTAAACTCGCAAGTTCTGAAAGACACTTTTATATACATGCTGTTCGTCTTTGGAATCGACTTCCAAACCACATCAAGCAGATCAAAAACGCAACGCAATTTAAAAAACTCCTTTTTCAACACCTAAAATAATAAACACAGAAGCAANAAAAAATAAAAAAAAAAAAAAAAAAAAAAAAAAAAAAAAAAAAAAAAAAAAAAAAAAAAAAAAAAAAAAAAAAAAAAAAAATAAATAAATAAAATAAAAAAAAAAAATAATAATAATACTAACAGTAATAAAAAAAAATAAAAAATATACATTTAAATAATTATAATACATAGATAAGTAAAATTTTTGATAAAATAAAACTACACTCATAATATGGTATGTCACAAAACTTTTATGTTAATTTAATATTATACTTAAAATCAATTTGTTATTTATAAGAATTTCAATGTATAAAATCGATGTGACTAGTACTCTAAAGATAAGTTAATCTTGTTGTGCTAGGATGTAAGTCAATAAATCAATCAATCAATGGATATGGAAAAAGAAAATGTTGACAAATGAAGACAAATGTTGCTAAAAACATGTTGAGCAACACTCAAAAAATACATATGTTGCTAGGGACATGTTGAAGAAGCCGTTTACACAGAAACTTTATCATTTAATATCTTCCATGATTATCATCCAAATAACTCAAAGAAAAGGTTCGTGATTGCCTTTATTATTTATTTATCTTATTATTTATCTATTTAAGCCGAAAATTACGACTATAGCTTATATAACTTTTTTATACCCGGTACCCGTATGGTACAAGGGTATTATACTCGTAAGTTAGAGCCATGGACATGTCTAAGTCGACTGGGCTGGTGATGCTGATCAAGAATATATTTACTTTATAGGGTCGAAGATTTTCCCTACTGCCTGTTACTTACATTATCGGTTGACACTAACTTATAATACCCTTGGGTATCGGGTATAAAAAATATATATGTTTGCCCTATAAAACCGTTCACTGTGCACTGCGTACGTACTCAACAATTTTTCCGGTGTAGGATTGCGGTCCTTGCTGCAACAACAGCGTGGCACATTGGAGTGAACAATTAATCGTCGGCGAGACACACCTCAGTGGGTGGCAACCGGGAAGTAAAGTGGTCTGAAGGCTCAGCCCATTTTTTTTACCAGACACAACGGTGCGATGTACCGTCATGTCCTGCTCTTTGGGTTTGTTGCGATATTTGCACTTTTATCGTCAATGTTGTTTTTTCGGTCGTAGGTCCTTGGGGTGGCATCAAAATTTAAATTATTAACTTAAGCCATCGTAAATCTGAAATAAGTAAAATAAGTAAATAAGAAATAAGTTATTGGCGGAGATTTTTTAAGCATTCGGCAATTAACGGATTATAAATCTATTTACCCTTTAAACACTTTTATATTTTTTGTGAGAAATATTTATTTTTATACCCGGTACCCATACGGTACAAGGGTATTATAAGTTAGTCCCAGCCGAGAATGTATGTAACAGGCAGAAGGAGAAGTCTTCGACCGTATAATATATTTGTTCTCAATTGTCAACATTTTGTTTTTTCCATGTCAGAGTGCTATTTAATTTCACCCACCATGCTTTGGGTACCGGGTATCTCACAGTCGGTCAGACTCGACTGTAGCTTTCCCACTTGTTCTGTATTGCTGGTGTCTTACAGCACAGCAACTTAAGGCGAAAGCTTTAGAAAAATTATGTTTTTACCACTCGCTTGCTGCAATGATGTCGCCTGCGCTGGGCCTAAAATCCAATTAGTTCACAGGACCATCTCCATTCGTAATTACCAATACGATTGGATTCTGGCCCCGAGATGCCCCAACTGCAGTAGCGCATTTTAATCTCAGAAGGATGGGGCCATAGAGGCAGTAGCAGCACCAGCAGACACTGACAATTAATATTCAAATTTATTAGCCACCTATGAACCGAGTGTGTGCATTATCAGCAGGCGGTTCACCGTCTGAGGGGGAGTGCTCAGGACGAAGGAGCGCGGGGCGACGGACAGGCCGCAGACAGTCATTTTCCCTATCTCACCCAGCACGCACTTCCAGATACAGGAGCCAAGGGTTAAGCCGTAGGTAGGGGCGGAGAAAGTATTGCCGAGAAGTGCACGCTGGGGACCTAGGGGAAATGTTTCAACGGCTGAACTCGACATGCAATCCTGAAATGCACTGGCAGGGCCTCCTGCTGCTCCAGTCTCGTCACCCGCGCTTAATTATTTGCATATGATTAGACTTAATGGTCGAGTGAGCCTCGCTCGCCCCATTCTCGTTCTCGGCCTAATCACTCGAGTCAGCTACGTTGTGTAATTGTTAATGATGATTAGATTCAATTTAGGGCATCATTAGTTAGCTGACGAGGCTACGGCCACAGTGGCTGGGCTGCCCCCAAGGCCCGTCGCTCCATTGTCCGCTCTTTAAATTAATGCCAACGTCGCAACTGAGGACCGAGGAGAGGGCACCAAGGACCCAAGTGACTTACGTGAACGTTGCAACGTGACCGGTGGCCGTTGTCGAGTTTGGGGTTAATTTTGCAAAATTGTCGAGTCAACGGGTTAACACTTCCATCCCCTGCTGCTGCCATGCGCTCCCCGGTTGAATAGTTCAAAGTGGTATGCAAATGTGAGGTATTGTGTGGTTTTACTTTTGCCGGAAGGCGTTCACCGTCCGCAGGCCGTTAGTCCATGGTCCGAAGTCCGTGGTCCATAGTCCTCAGACCCCTGTCTTGGCTGGTCATCTTGCGAACGTCCATTGTGCGATTTTAATCACTCTGAAAGCCTCGGCGCAAAAGTCAACCAATTGCCGTTAGTGTCCTGCGTGCTAAAACCTGCCAAGCTGTAATTGTACTCACCCCTGGTTCTTGAAACCGTCCATTTGACTTCAACTAATGATATCGAGGAACATCCACATTGATCAGCTTATTAATTCAGTGCTAATTTTATATTTTGTTTATATTCCTATTCCGACTGTAATTTTCAGCATACTGCTCTAATGAGCTAATTACAGTTGGTCATTTAATGGGAAATACTTCTGATTTATTTTGGCCGCGTTCATATTTCAGAGATTTTTTTAATTATGACCAAAATGGACTTTAGGCAACTTTTGAGAGCCCTTAGTTAGGTCTCTCCATTTTGGGATTTGCTGCTGGCAATTTTCCATGAGTTCTGTTTCGGTTACAGCTTATTAACGCAAATTTATTGCAATTAGCGTGGCGAAAAACAACTAAAGTAAAAGAATAAATCGCTTGACTGAAGCAAAAAGTTTTAATTTAGTCGAAGCTTTTTATCTACACTGGCCAAGGCCTTCTTTTCAGCAGAGGTGAGGAAATTATTAAAAAAGTTGCCAAGGAATTAAAGATTAGTAATGCAAAGTTATGCGCAATTTCCATTTCGCTTTCCCGTTTCCAGATACTTGGTGCCCCCGAAACCCATCTGTCCGTCACCATCCATTCAGGAGTAGTTGGAAAAGCAACTCCATACTTACTCATACGGACCGTTCGGGCATGAAATTAACAACGCTCTCGAAAATATTGCTAAATGCAAAAATATTGCTCGCTGTCGGAGACATTTTCGGATGCATATAACTCGGACGGCTGCTCAGAGCGGAGCGGGGTTAAAGGGCAGACAAAAGCACACAAAAAAGTCTGTGGGTATTTAAATAAAGTCAACTTTTGTGAAGTTCTGTAGATTTATAGTTATTGTGCTTTCCACCTAAAGCTGCCATCGATTGATATCAACCCTACATGTCTCTTTTTTAAAGGACTAGGGCTTCAATACTCAACAGTGAGTAAGGGTCTGGTGTAATCTTTTATTACCAATTAAAAAAGAAGGTAACTTTTCTTTATGCTGCTGCATATCCTACCTACGGTGAGACCCAATCACAATGCCGTAATTGTTAAATGAAATCATATTCTACATTATCGTATTGCCTGAAAGTATTTTTAGAAATCCAAGTACCAAGAGTTCACTCCCTTTCAAGCGAGGCAATTGTTGGGATGACTGGCGGAAAACTAAACTTGTTAGGACGCAGCCAGCCAAGTTACCTCGGGGTGCAGTTCAGATGATTTTATTCTCATTTTTATTTTCCAAGTGCCTGCCCTTTCTGGCCAAATGTAAAATTGTTGTACTTGGTATTGTTACGCGATGTTGTTGCAGCTGTTGTGTGGATCTCGAGCTGCTGTACTTGAGTGCTCACTTCAAGGCAACATATGCGAAAAAATTTGACCACCACCGCACAGTGTCTCGTTTTCCAAGATCAAGCAGCCGAATCATATTTTTAATCTTTTTCTTTTAAGATAAAAAGTCATTCATGCTGAAAAAACAAGTATGAAAGCTACAGTCAAGTGTGACCTACTCTCAGATACCCGATACCCATAGCATTGTGAATGAAATGAACAGGGAATACAAAAAATTTCGACAAATGATAACAAATGTAGCTATGAACATGTTGAGCAACACCCAAAAAAGGCAAATATTAATATTAATATCCATTTTGAGCAACGCGCATTAGTGCTGTCAACACATAAGAAGAACGGAAACTTTATTGTTTAATAACATCCGTGCATATTATCCGATTTTACCGAAATTTTTAGAGGACGTCCACACAAATGTATTTATTTAATTTTATTTCATTTATGTCTACTTACTTTAGACCGTTTTTCATGATTTTCGGGGGCGGAAGTGGCCGTGGTCAACTTTCTAAACAAACTTAATCTGCGTGCAATAGATATAACTTTGGACTCCAAATTTGGTAGCTCTAGCTTTTATAGTCTCTGAGATCTGTTGACTCATTCGAACGGGCGGACAGACGGTAATATGGTTGAAATTTTAAGGCAGGCCCTAAAAAGCTTCAAAAGCAGGCTGCTTAGGGTTCAAACGGGGGCTGGGTTAGAAACTTTTCTGTTTTTTGTGCTTTTTGATATTGGTCTTGTTTTTTGTGTTATTTTTAAAAACAAATTAAAAATTTAACAAATATATTTCGACTGTAGTTAATTTATATGTTCAGCAAATCTGTTTGAGTAAGCAAGTTAGATAAATAAATTAACTAATAACAAAAAAAAAATTAAATATATAGCTAATCACATTACAAATTAAAAAATATTTAATTTCGGATTTTGCAAGGATTTTAATCTCTTCCGATCTTGCTTAAGAGTAATTCGTCATTCGCTACATCCATAGCTGAAGCTTTTGAAGCGATTGACATGCTAAATAGTGTTTTATTTTGACAAAAAAAAGTATATGTTTTTCATAATAGAGAGCTTAAAGGGGACAGCATGATGTCATTGAATTATTTTTCTTATTATTTACCAGAAAAATGTTTTGGTACCGGGTATCTCACAGTCGAGCATACTAGACTATAGCTTTCTAATCCAGGGAATGTATTCATTATGAGTTTTTAAAGTAAAAATCTAAACGTGTTATGTCTGAATTTTCAGGATTCAAATCGGGAGTGAATTAAGTATATTTATGCTTAAATTACGAAAAGTCTGGATTAGCCCAAAATCAATCCTACGTTGGATTAAGTTTGGTAACTTCTTTCCGTTTTTATACCCGGTACCCACAGGGTACAAGGGTATTATAAGTTGGTGCCAATCGAGAATGTATGTAACAGGCAGAAGGAGGCATCTCCGACCCCATAAAGTATATATATTCTTGATCAGCGTCACCAGCCGAGTCGATTTAGCCATGTCCGTATGTCCGTCTGTCCGTCCGTCCGTCCGTCCGTCCGTCTGTCCGTGTTGGTAAACAGATCTACAAGAGCTAGAGTTAACAAATTTGGTGACAACGTTGAAATCTGTTGCACGCATATCAAGTTTATTTTTAAATTTGGCCACGCCCACTTCCGCCCCCGAAAATCGTAGAAAACTTTATATAAACTTTAGTCGGATTTGTTGCCTTAAAGTAAATAGATAAAATAAATAAGTAGGCATTTGCGGACGTTTTCTGAAAATTTCAGTAAAATCGAATGATAATCATGGAAGTTATTGAAGAATAAAATTTCTGTGTATGCTTCTTCTACTTCTTTTGAGCGGCCAAGTTAGTAGCGAAAGAAAGCGTTACGTGCTTTCGGCCGCACTATTAATCTTAATGCAGCTGCGTACAGCTGCAGAATTTTTCTATTTTGAACGTTGCTCAACATGTTCCTAGCATAATTTGACTTTTTTGAATGTTGCTCACCATGTTTTCAGCAACAATTGTCTTAATTTGTCAACATTTTGTTTTTTTCATGTCCGTGTGCTATTTAATTTTACCCACAATGCATTGGGTACCGGTTATCTCACAGTTGGACACACTGGACTGTAGCTTTCTCAATTGTTTTTTCTGTGTAAAAGATAGTGGCCACTTTTCGCCCGTTCCGACATATATGTACATATACTAACTGCAATAGAAATAAGAGTATTCTGAAAGTTTCAACCCGATAGCTCAAAAACTAAGGGAAAATGGTAATTTTGTTGTTGTTCAACAAATTGGCATCTTTTCTGAGGTATGACGTTTTATTTGTGGGATTTTAGAATTTCAAATTTAATGTTATAAAAATCGGACTACTATGTTATGCCATGTACCTGCCAAAATAATCGGATTATTATACAAAATAATTATATTTCTTTAAGAAAACATTTTTGGGATTATTTCCATGAAATTTAAATGTATATTCCGTTATACCTACTTCATTTACAAGGCTTTGCACACCAACATCAAGAAATTGAGCCACTGTGCACCTCTGGACTAGTTCGGACTCTTGGCCAGGACGTCACTTCAAAGAAGGTGTAGCCCAGCAGCCAGTACAGTACCGGCATAAATGAAATAAGCTGAACTGGGTGATTGGATTGAGGCAGAATTAGGGGATATAATTGCTAGAAGAAATGCAAAATCTGCGATTAAAAGAAGGTGCACGTCCCTTTGCTCTCTTCCATCCGATTAAAGTCCTTTCGTGAGCCTTTAATGAGAGACAAAGGAGATGCATTCTCCCTTGGGAGCTTTGGGAACTTGAGCAGCTGTCAAAAAACTTGTCTCGCTCCAAATCGAATTAAGTTCAATTACATTTCAGCAGAGCCGGGTGGCGGGCTTACCCATTCGATGAGAGGCTGCCACAGTTTGCTGGCCGCCCCCTGGTGAAAATGGAAATGAACTCCCAGTTACGGAAACATTTTGCGAGCCCAGCAGCAGGCAGCACACATGGACTGTTGGTCGGGGGAGTGCGAAAAAGTGTGAAAACATTTTTGATTCATTAAAAATTTAAAAAGTTCAAAGTGTTTTGCAGACCATGTAGGGTGCTTCGATGGAATAGAGCTTCCAACCGAGTCTGTTTTTAAACTCGCTTTTGGCCGTTCGCTGCCATCGAGGTGAATTGTGTGGAACGTCAGTGCATCCTTCGTTGCTTCCGAACTCAAGGTGGTGTTAGTCATTGAATCACTCACAGTTATCGCCTCAATTCCCCGTAAACCCGGAAACGAACAGCACGAATGAATACTTGTGGCGCAATTGTAGCCGGACTAAGAATGGGCTGGGGTGGTATTTTCGAGGGCCACAAAAATATGAAAACGTAGCCTTTTCCATTCCCTAGCCAAGTTATATCTATGCAAATGGACGAAGACAGGTTGTCACTAGACGGAAGGCGGACGAGGTCCTCTCGCTTTGATCTGTCTGCCTGAGATTTTCGGCTTGTCCTCAAACGAAATGCAGTCGAGCGTCAATAAGCGCACCTGCGTACATCAAGATGTATCGCAGCCCGTCTTTATCCCTGAGGGGGGCTCAAGGACCTCGGATGGGATGGGGCTGCGGTCTGCGACCCACTGCTCCTCGACGTCCTCGTGCTCGATGAGCGTGTAAGCAGTGGGCGAGCGAATGAATGACTGAATATATATTTGGGGGTATCCTGAGCTGTCCTTTTTCCGCTCCTTTTGAGAGATTGGGGATGGATTGGGTCGAAATGATGAAGCATGGGATAAAACGATAAACACATTGCGGGTCCTGCATTGTAATCACTTTGACATTTATGCATATCAAGCTAAAAGGCGAAACGACTTTGCCAGCCACATCGTTCTCGTCTCCATCTCTGTCTCCATTAGCTCTAGCGCCCTCGATCAAGATGTCTCCACTCAAATGTGGCATTTTTAATGATGTCCAAATATATCGGCCCAGAACTGCGTGCATAATTTTATGCTGGTCTGATTTTCGTTTTATTTTAAATGCAAATGAGATAAATACGAATAATGCTCAAGCGAATCGATGAGCACCTTCTATCTGTTGTAAGTATATATTTTCCTTCTTATGTTTTTCCACAGCTTGCAAAATGAAAACTTCAAAGGAAATTTTACAGATTTATTGAATTTAAGGAGCCCAAAAGAAAATAGATTTCGTTTGCGCCCATTTTTAGGTCAGAAAAAGAATTTAATACTAGGGATTTTAATAATAGGGCCTCAAATTGGAAAGGAAGGATAGGGCCGAGGGTGGCGAACGCCACACTTTAAGAACAAACTTACCAACCCATTTTCCACCTAAAAGTCGGCTGACAACGGACGGAGTGTGTAACATAATAAAAGGGCACTAAAACAATGTAATGAAATAATTTGCATTGCCAAAATGATAACAATATATCAACCAGACACGACACGAACAGCGAGGGAATTATAGAAGCCTCCAACAGCCACCAAAACAACAAAGGCGACATTTGTCGCGGCTGGCTTGACAATTTTCAGAACGCAATTCTATGCCTTCTGCAGAGTAGAGACTGTTCTGAGTGTCTGGGCGCATGCTGCCAGCTAAAAAACCAATTTGTTATGCGCCATCGTACAATTTAACGGCCTTTGATTCCCCAAATTGCGCGGATGCATTTGAAATGGAGCAACGCAAGAATCAGTGGGAGGGCAGCTCCACGGTCTACCCTTTCTGTTTAACTAATTGTCTTTGCTCTCCATGCCGAACACGTGGTTCTTTTGAATTTTTATTGCAAAACTTTGCCACGCTGAACTTTGCCCATAAAGCAAGAAGGCTAGGTTGAGTACTGTACTTAGGCTACGGAAAATTCCTTTCGAAAAACTGCCCAAACTCATTTGGCCATGTTAATTCATTAATTCAGCCTTGACCCGAGCCGCCCACTGTCTTAGCGGAGACTTGACGCTAATTGCCATTTTAATGCCGTTCTGCAGTCAAGTGAGGCAGCTCAGAATGGTCTTCAGAAATAAAAGTTAAAATCATCGCAATACGTGTACACCCCGTGTGATAGAGAAAACTAATTCTCTGGCGCATTGCTTCCGCAATTAAGCTTGCCCTGGCCCCTTAGTATATTGTTGTGGCTGACTGACTTTATTTTATACTCCACCATCGGTAGTCCACTCTGGTCAGGCACAGTGGTCCAAGCTGAGGAGGCAAATACTACATTTTGTATTCAGATATCTTTACGTTGAAATCGAATGTCCTAATCTGTAATATAGTAAGTAATTATCACATCAGAGTTTGTATATTAGGGCCAATGAACAAACATGACTGACGTATAAATACTACGTTTTTTAACAATCGTTATTCAAAAATATATTTCGTATATTTCGTATACTATATTTACGAACCAACATATAATAATACTAGAAATCCCCTACCGGCTTCGCCCGGTGTTAAAATAACATATCTAAGGATAATTTATTAAAACAGCCATTCATTTTTGATAGGTTGTGCAGGTGCGTGTCCATTAGTTCACTTTTCTTCTGCGCCTTTTCGATCCTTCTGGGTTGCTACAGCATTTACAGCAAGCAACTGCAAACTGCTTTCGGCCGCCAGCATTTTGAGAACTTTCAGTAAAACTTGATTCAACCAAAGCAAAATAGATCAAAAAAATGCAATCTCTTAATGAAATTAAGTTAATTTAATTAACAAAAAAAATTAGAGAAAAAACGGATGCATAAGGATTACTTTGACCAAATTTTGAACATTTCGGTTCTTAGCGGACACCATTGCCCAAAAACGAAAAATAAATCAAGTCGATAGGTTTATCGTTATAAGCAGATGGTTATATAACGATAAATTCTGATGAAAGTTTCATGAAAAATGAAAAAATTATACAAACTTGTTGTGATATCTAAGAAAACAGAAAGTAAGAGAATTTGTCTACTAACCTGGTTGCAGTTTTTCCATCTCAAACATATATAAATATGTATGTATATAATGTATACCGATTATATGGATTATATTAAATGTTGATCTTGATCTGTGGAAATATTTGTATATGTTTTGAAGAGTTAAACAGTTCTTAGCTTGTAAGTTAAGAGAGTAAGTCCCATACAAGAAGACAACAGAAGAGGACAAACTGAAATGTCCATATCGCCTAATAAGAGGGATATAGTTAATGCAGCTGACTTGCTGGCCTTTACATAATTTCCCACTGTTAGGGGCCTTTAATTTTGTGTTGATTTCAGCGCTTTTGTAATTGGAAAATCGTTTCGTTTATAGAATGAAATCAATCAAGTGTGGTAGGCAGCACACTAGCATTGGATTTTAGTAAGGATAAGCTTTCCTGCCTCCTCTTCTCGCATAAAAAGACTTCATTGAAATTGGCGGAGGAATAAAGGATACTTTTTTTTTTTTTCTGTATCTCTGGCCACAGTTGATTTCTTTCGATGGGCAGCTATTCGATTTAGCTGTTTCCTGATTTTTTTTCTAGTTGTGGCACCGCTGGCGTTAAATTAATTTGGCTGCTTTGTTCTTTATTCCAAACCACGCACATGGGCGAGTAGTCTTGTGTGAGTTCGATTGCTGTTACAAATATTAATGAACTCCGTTTCTTTGTTTGTACAGCACTGAGATTTACTTTACATAGTTTTTTGTGCCTTAATTGTAAGAAAAAGTTTTAATTACTGTTTGAAATATAGTTCACTCTTTTGGGGCCAACCAAGTCTTCCGAATTTGGCTTGCGCCGAATGTAGTTGTGGGAACTACTCAGGCGCGAACTAAAAACTTTCCATGTCTGGCTTAAGCATATTTAATGATTCTGTGGGCCGCAAAGCATTTCATAAAGAACAATACAACTATGCCAGGACCCAATGTAGTGCGCCAGGGCGCAACGCATGCAGAGACAGACGAAATTGTCTGCGAATTGAAAGCGAAATGTGAGCGCATTTTAATAAAGCATATGCGGTTCCCCCGCCTACAGCCCGCCTTGCGACCTGGGACATTCTTACTCCCTGTTGCTTGCCAATAGCTCTGGCACTATCTTGAGCAGGGACGGGGCCCAAGGACATGCCGAAGGAGCGACCTCATCGCTTGCCGAGGAGTGCAGACAAAGCCGCAGTCACAGCTCGCTATTGCGGTTGAGTTATGGGCGGGCCGGGCCAGAGGGCGCTGCAGGACCACGCCCCCAGCCATACACTCTAGTAGGGCACACGAAATGTGCAAGCGACACAAAACATTTCGCAAAATGTAGCAGGCTTTTAGGCGGCCCAGTCGGAGGGCCCGAGCAAAGAAAAACAACATTTTGCGGCCAACATTAAGCTCAACAGAAGGGGGCACCAGGAAGGACAACAACAACGAACCCGAATGAAATGAACTAAAACGAATAGAATAACTTGACCAAAATGCGACAAGAAAATTGTATTACAACAGTGGAAAGCGATTGTGGTGAAAAGTACAATAAAATGTCGCTAAATTAGACATGAAGACAACCGCAGTCGAAGGGTCGGAAGAAGATGCCAGTGTAATCTACGGAAATGGTACGATGCGGCAGTTCAAGTTAAGATTCTGCTTGGGGGATAAATGGAGTGCTGGCCAACTAATTGAGCAATGGATGTGGGTGGGAGCGATAAGTGCATCGGTTTACAAACGTGAATTTTTCAATTCCAATTGAATTCGTAAATATTTTATTAAACTAAATATTTTTAAACAAGGTCAATAAATATTCTGGAAGACGAAGTTTAGATAAGCGTTCTTATAACAGTCGATTGAAAAAACAATATCATATGTACTGTATGTAAATAAGAGCACAGCATTTGAAATGAGTTGAAAAGATGCCAAAATACATAAAAAATTATAAAGACACGAATTGTCTTTGGACAAAGGTGCAAAACTGAGTACATGTCGTTTGTTTAGGTTTTTTATTTCTTACTATTGCATTGCTTTTCATATTATTTTTCTATTTACGTGTATTTTTTCCAAATTGAATAAGGAATCGAGGAAAAAAAAGTTTGTTGGAATAACTTCATTCGTTCATTCGTTCGAACACGAAAATGTTGATCGTGAAATCACTTTTGCTTCCCACCGTATGTCGAAACTTCTCTGTTTTTCATCGTATTTTTATAAAATTCAAGATATAGCTGTTTTTAAAGGTTCTAGAATTACGGTTTTAATTTCATTAAGAAAACTGATACAGTTGTCATATAGCTGCCAAGGAAGGGATCGGTCGATTTATATGAATATGTAAAATTCTACATGTAAAATGTAAAATGTGTAGGTAATGTTTTAAAAATGTACAAACTTTGGTATTTTATCGAAATGAATCGACTTTCAATGATCCAATTGCAGACTGCAAGGGTATACCAGCTTCGGCTTACCGAAGCTAGCTTCTTTTCTTGTTTTTGATGTATTGGTGTGCCTTCGAGTTTTTCTCTCGAGGAGATCCCATTAATGGTCAATTTGGTTGAGATCAGGACTCTGGGAAGGTGTTCGCAGCTGATTTTTTACATTATACAGCAGCCAAAGCTTTGTATTCTGCGCCGTATGCTTGGGGTCGTTGTTTTGTTAAACCCAATATTCATGTTCCAGCCCCAATTTTGCAGCACTTTGATTAAAATTATTTTTTAATAAATGTCAAGTTTCCCACGGCGCTTGCTGCCGTCATGCTCCGCTTCCGTCATGCTTTACCGTGCCAACTAGGGTTGTGAAAATATTTTAAAAAATATCGTATAGATGATTACACTAGTTTACACTTAAAATGCTCCAAGCCTGTTGATGCGAAATTCTGGTAGAGTTGAATCCCCAAATCATGGCTGTACATTTTTTTTCTATAGATACGTATTTTTAAAGATTTTTTAAAGTTTTACACAAAAAAAAAAACTGCTCATTTTACGTTTATCATTTCATAGCTCGAGTTGTAGCCAACCAGGTCATAAACTACCAGGTCATTAACTTACCTTTCGATTTTCAAAAACACTTTGTGTATATTGGATAAGTACTTTGTGTGCTATAGCTCGATAAATTTGAAAAAAGTGAACATTTCAATCAGTTAACTCAAATGTTAACATGCTGCTAGCATCCTAAAAACTCTACAAAATCCGTTTGAAAATCAGAACGTGTTTTTTTATAATGTCGATCGCCCAAAGTATCAAACAGGCCTACAACTCCAGAAATCCGTTGAAAAATAAATTTATCGTGGATTTTCAAAGTTAAGAAAAATAAGAAATTAAAAAAAAAGTGGCCGGATGTCTACTAGATTAAAGGTACAGTGTTGGATAACGCCTTTAGATGGTCTGTTAACTTAGCTAGATGTGATGAACAGTCGGATTATACAGCCTTTATACGAGTATACATACATAGACAATGTATTAATTTGATTTAGGTCAGTGGAACAATTGGGAAATCGGATTTTTCATTTCGAGACGAAGCTTAAAATATAAATAAGAATTAATAATTACTTATTGCAAATAAAATTAAAAACAAATAAATATTCTGTGTAACTTTATATTATTAAAGATATTCAATTTACGAAAAATAAATAGCTAAGACATAAGGAACCCCGCCGCCCTTGAAATTAAAAAAAATCAGAATTTCAATTTAATGCATAGGTTAAGATCTTGACGACATCTCAACTAAAATTCAGGAGTAATATCGATTTGAAGGGGGCGCTCTTGAACAGAATACTCCTGCTATATTTTTTCTGCAGAAAAAAAGGTTTGATTTTATACCACGTTTTATGGCCGGGAGGCCGCATAACCCCTTAATGGTACCAATGACCCAAATCAAATTAATACATTGTCTATGTATGTATATAAAGGCGATTATTTAATTTTTATCTTACTTCAACTTAATTTTTTAAATTTTAGCTTATTTAACAAAAAATAGTTTTTATATCCTTGCAGAGGGTATTATAATTTTGACCAGATGCAACGCAGTGAAGGAGGCATATCCGACCCCATAAAGAATATATATTCTTGATAAGCATCGCCAGCCGAGTCGATCTAGCCATGTCCGTCTGTCTGTCTGTCCGTCTGTCGGTTTATACGCGAAATATTCTCTCAGTTTTTGAGCTATCGACTATTCAGCATAGTCTTATTTCTTTAGCACGCAGTATATATATCGGAACGACCGAAATCGGACTACTATATCCTATAGCTGCCATAGGAATGATGGCGAAATTAATGTAAAAAAATTTTAACTTCTCTGCTTTTCAACGTATTTCTATAAATTTTGAGATATATCAGTTTTTTATGGTTATAGAACTACGGTTTTAATTTCATTAAGATCGGACAACTATATCATATAGCTGCCATAGAAGCGATCGGTCGATTTATATGAAAATGTAAAATTCTACATGTAAAATGTAAAATTTACTAATTTCGACGTTTTTTCAACATTACTAAAATGGTTCGATTTTCAATGATCCAATTGCAGACTACAAGGGTATACCAACTTCGGTTTACCGAAGTTAGCTTTCTTTCTCGTTTTTTATAAATCCGACTGTTCATCACATCTAGCTAAGTTAACTGACCATCTAAAGGCGTTGACCAGTACTGTACTTTTAATAAGTAGACATCCGAACAATTTTTTTTTTTAATTTCTCATTTAGCTTATCTTTAAAAATCTACGATAAATCTATTTTTTAACGGATTTCTGGAGTTGTAGGCCTGCTTGATACTTTCGGCGATCAACTTTATAAAAAAACACGTTTTGATTTGTTTAGAGTTTTTAGGATGCTAGCAGCATGTTAACATTTGAGTTAAAGGATTTAAATTTCCACTTTTTTTTCAAGTTTATCGAGCTATAACACACAAAGTACTTATCCAATATACAACAAAAGGTTTTAAAATCGAAAGGTTAGATTATTACCTGTAAATAATTTATCAAAGTTATTGTTTAAAAAAAAAAAAATTGTGCGAATAAATTAATAAATGACCGAACTATTGGTGCTTAAAGTTAGAATTTGAATTTTTTTGGGTGTACGCAGAGATATGCGATTATGCAAAAAAAAAAAAAAAAAAATCATTAGAAAGAAAATCAATTCAACGTTTATATATAAAGATAAAGTCCAAGGATTTTATAGACATGAGAAGGTGATCTCAGACGATCGTTCGTTCGCAGAACAGTAAACAACAAGTGGCCAGTGATTTTGGTACTTGCGAATGCCATTTGGCTAGTTCGTGGCTCATGAAACTAATTTTATAGTGGCTCACAGCTTAAAGTATGCAGTACATACTTTTAACTTCAAACTACAATTGCGATGAAACTAGAATGGGTAATGGAATATATGATGTACCAAATTTAAGATAAAATCGTATAGAATAACATAATTCATTTATTATCAACAACTGCTTAAATATAAGAATACTTCAAAAACGAAAAATACTGGATTTGGTTCCCTACGACTGATGATAAGTGATCTTCGAAATGAGTCCATGCAGAACATTGGAACAACGCGAATTGGTTATATACCATTTCAAAAACAATCTCTATCAGCGCAGAATTGCTGAATTCATTAATATACAGCCACTGTTGGTGATAAAGACTGGTTTCAAACATTGATTTTTTATGTAATACATACCTTGAATTTAATATAGTGCAAAACTATTAATAAATACAGAAAAGTTTGTAAATTTCCCAAAGCAAGAATTTTGTAAAGATCGTACACTCAAAACAAAATTAACCATAAACTCAAGAAAATCCCATAATTTTTGTCTTTTAGAAAGGCTAACCATAAATAGTAAGGTAAAAGTTTTCTTATATTTAGGACAAGAAGCCCTAAAAGTAAAGAACAACTTTCTAAAATCTAGAAAATTATTTCTTATTGAATTTTTTTATTTGTATTATGAATAAATTGTTCTAAATTTAAAGACAAATTTTCTTAGACTTAGGGCGATTTTTCTTAATATTAGGCGAATTTCTAAAAATTACAAAATACACGTGTTCACACATTTAAGGTTATTTATAGCAACATCTTTTTACAGTGTTTTATTTATATGGGTTTATATACGAAAAATATATCACACTTGTCTTATTACTTTATTGTTTTGACCGAACTGCTAAATTGTTTTAAATATTTGTATTTACTGTTAAAATTGTATGAAGAGACTATCTAAAAAGTCATTTAAACATTAGAAAAACAACGCTTACCTTTTGCCCCGACCGACTTTGTTAAAAAAAATAATTAACTTTATTTTATAATCGAAGGGCTTAAAAAAATACAAAAAAATATATTTAGATATATATAATATATTAAAAAAAAACAAATTCGTTAAAAAAAAAAAATCACGTTGCCCTGTTCAGGAGTCGAACCGCCCTCCTCTTGTAAATCGATAAATCCACAACCCATTAGCGCTCTGAGCTTTTTTCTATATTTTAGAAAACTTTTCTATTTCCTAGAAAACATTTCTAAACTTTAGAAAATATTTGTATTATTTAGGGTTATTTACATTTTATGGTTAGCGTATTAGATTTTAGGAAATGTATTTCTGAAAAATTCTGTTTATGGCAGTTTTCAAAAAATAATTTCTAAAAATAAGAAATATTTTTCTCAAGCTGAGAAATTTTTTGTTATTTCTTTGGCGATTTTGGCTTATGGTGACCATTTCTGTAATATAGAAATTTATTTCTTATTTTAATAAAAAGTTCCTTGTTTTTAGAAAAATATTTATTGTATTAAGAAAAAAAAAGTATGGCGATTTTCTTGAAAATAGAGCAAAAAATTTTCCTGCGCTTCAATTACGAGAATCGTTTGAAAAATATAAAACGTCAAGCATCAAACAAAATGTTCAATGAAGGCGACGAGCGGTACATAGTTCGGAATATCAAGGCCAATTCGAGATTATTTGCACCGAAACTAGCAACTGAGGTTAAGGCTGGACTTACTAAAGATTGTAGTAATGAAACAACTCGTCGTTTTAAGTAATCAGGACTAAATTGACCGCGTAGCTCGCAAAATGCCATTCATTAGTCCAAAAAAAAGTTGGCTCGCTTGAAATATGCCAAAGTACACCTTTTTAAGACCCCAGACTTCTGGAATACTTTAATTTAATATATTCGGATCCGATGGAAACGCAAATGTTTGGCGAAAGCCCAATACAGAGCTCAACCCCAAGAACCTCAAATTTGGTATCTCTAGCTTTTATAGTCTCTGAGGGCATAGCGACATATCTCCGCGCGGAGATTTGACGATTCAAAAACGACATATCTCAGGTAAATTCTGGGCGGACATATGTCGTTTCCAAAACAACATATCTCCGCACGGAGTTCGACGTCATATCTCCGCGCGGAGCTTGGCGACATATCAGCGCGCGGAGATATGTCGTTTAAGAATGTCATATGTTCGCACGGAGCTTGGCGTCATATCTTTGTTTATGAACCAGACCAGTGAACAGTGGGCCTCAACAGCCTTATTGTTGTCAAAAGTCACTTTTTGAGTAAGAGTTGGAAATTTTAAATGTTGGCAGAATACAGAATACCAATTAGTTAAAACAATTTGTATAGTTATGATAATATTAAATTAAGCTATTAATTTACATTATTTTATATGGTGAAACTGGCTGTGAAAAGCATTTTAGTTCATGAACTTATCTTACTAAGTTTAGAAGATATTATCTTAGAAGGCTGATATATCTGAAGGCCCCAGTCAGCGTCATTTCTTGGTTTTCCCATATTATTATTCTATATTATTAAAATTGTGCCCGTTTGAATAAAAAAAAAAAACATTAAAGTATATATCTAGTGTGAACATATTTTGTGTAAGAACGGTTTACAATAAAGCTCCGTACTCAGACACGCGAACAGCGTTTGTAAGCAGTGAGAGAGAGCGAGAGGTCAATAGTCGAGAAACGGTGTTCGGCAGCGCTGTTTTAAAGGCCGGTACGCAGACGAACAAACGAAATACCAGAAAAATACCAGGTGGCGCGAAGGGAGACTTTCGGTATTTCCAGAACAGGGGGAGGGGGAGAATAAAAAATTTAATAAAACGACCTTTTCTCAACTGTTGGCATCTCACTCTCTCTTACTGTTTCTTCACACAATTCAAAAATATAGATCCCGCCAAACACAATAATGTATGCAAAAGCCAAGTCCAGGAGTTTAGTTTAGAGCAGATAAAGTTATAGTAATTAAATTGGTAGAGGCCAATTCAATAATAAGGGATTTGGGCAATATTAAACATTTGCATATATAAAGGCCTGGGAGGAAATAGGTCCCTCGATGTCATATTTGGTTATGACTTTGCTGAGCACTATGAGCTGTCACGCTCGATTTCTGAGATGAAGGCTTCAGAGGCGACGGTCACCGCCCGCTGCTGCTTAGAGCAGTGTCTGGCTGGACAAATCCTTCATTGCCAAACTCGAGAAGGACATACAGAGGCCGCAGCTGCTGAGAGCAGTATCTGGGTGGACAAATCCTTCATTGCCAAGCTGGAAAATAACATGTACAGCAATGGACAGAACCGGACGCAGGAGCAGTACCAACTATAACCAAATGTATGCCAGCAAGGATCTCAGAGTCTCGCATCCATCAAGAACGAAGTAACTTTGAATCATTTAACCAGTCCAACCATTTTGTGGTAGCAGGAGTAGCTGCGGCAACCACCGCCACCACCCAGATGGTGGTTAATTCCACTTGGTAAAAACAGAATCACCAGCAGCAGCCGGTAGAGCAGCCCATTTCCTGGTTGTCGATCCAGGAAAGAATGTTGGACAAGTAATAGGGAGAAAAAGCGGCTGTTGTGCATGGTCGAGAGAATCTGGGCGACGGCGTTGGTGGTCATTGTGCGTCAAATAAGCTATTCCAAAACGAAACTACAAGTCTATGCGAATTGTCTTTCAAATATAAAATAAATAATTGTAAATATAAAACAGCTGATTTAAGATTGGTATTACCGCATCATTTACCTCCCAAAAATGCCGAAGAGCGTTTTAATAAGCGGTCACACTGAAAAAAGATTAAATCTTTTTCGGGTTGCGAACTGTTTTTCTGCCTGCGTACTAGGCTTAACGCAAAGAAAGGCGTTGCTGCTCTAACCCACGGCTCTGGCTGTACATACAAGTAAAATAAGCGCCGATCAAAATAGCGCTTATGTTTCTATGGTGCTACATATAGGATTTATTTATTATATCTTTACCGTTAATATATTTTAAAAGTTAAATGTACGACTCATCGATACTATCGAATTTTCGGTTAAAATACCTCAAGAATATCGAATGTCTGGACTGTCGTAGTTTTACCAGATCTGTTTTCCCGCTTCCCGCTGTTTGAAAAATATATCGGCAAGTCAGGAAAAAAAAAAGATGAAAATGACGGGAAAAAAGCTGATAAGCTATTCGATAATATCGATAGTATCGTCGAAAGTTTTACAGCTCTAATAAAAAACATTTTGTGACCACTAAAGAGAACGCTACGTTTTTGCGCCATTTACAAACGTGTAGTGGAAGAAGAACGTGAAAATTGTGCAAAATCGGACGTCATCTTGGATAAAAATTTAGTATTCGAACTAAGAGAAGGTAGTCTGGCCGGCAGCGTGATACTCTATTTACCAGAAAAAAACAAATGTTCGTGAAAAACAAAAAATATAAAAATGGTGAAACGTTGTACACATGTCGAATTACAAATTGCAAATCGGAGTTTACATGAGCTGCAAATATACACGTGTATACTCAAATGAGAAATTATGCAGCACAGCAACGGAAATCAGGAGGAAGAAATGAACAAAATTTCTTGCCTAAGTGAAATAAAAAATAAATGCCCATACATGCACATGTAAACGTATACCCAGTCGGACCTGGCCGCTTCCAACAAGCACAGTTCTATGCATTCCCTCCGAGTAAAGAATGTATTCTCTATACCCGGGGTCTTCCTTTCAGATTTGTATGGGGTGAAACACCGAAACAACTGTTCTTTTTTTTGTATGCTGCAACAGTTCTTTCGCAACATATAAATAACGTATATTACACTTCGGCAATCTTCGGGTTTCGCTTCCAACTTTAGTTTCTAAAAGAAGCGTTATATAACCCATCTGCAGCATACATCAATAACGGTTCTGTAGCAATGTATCTTTCATGCAAAATACCGCTTCAAAATAACCCATTGATAACAGTTATAGAACTGTTATGAAGGAAGCAATAAAGAACACATCTGTAGCATACATAAAGAACCGTTCGGTGAGAATGCATTAATAACCATTAAAACAGCAATAAAAATATATTTAAAAACATTTATTTAATTCAATTTGGAATGTACACATAATATATATAGGTTCATTTATTCGTACAGTAAAATCTTATATGTATGTGATTAGTGAAGAAATCCTGCAATTATATTGAAAATAATAATAATGTTTTATAATGCAATAATTAAACAAAGTTACAAAACTAATAAATTGGAAATTAATATTATAAACACTCACCGTAAATATTATCTGAAATAAAAATGTTATCATATTATGACCTGTAAATAAATGAAATCTGAAATGATAAATATTATATTTTATATATTTACGTATACATACCAGATCTGAAATAAAAGTAATATATTATTTATTTTATTAGGGCAATTGCTTACCTTATTTTGTTAATATATCTGAAACTGAAATGAATTAACTTATGTAATAATAGATATGTTTTTCTTACCTTGTATACTTATTAAAATGAATTTCACAACTGCGTCAAGCAAATCTCTGAATGCAACTAAAGTAAGTAACAAAGAAAACGAAAAACCCAAACGCGTGTTTTTTCATTCTCTTTTCTTCTTATTTGTTTGTGAGTTTTGTTCTTTTTTTATTCTTTTATTTTCGTTTCAAATGCTGGTTTCCGAAATAATGCATCTTTTTACGTTCTAATAGAAGCGACGATCGCAGTGATATAAAAGAAAAATAGAACAGCAAACAAAAACAAATGTTGGTTTCCAAAATAAGGCATATTTATGCGTTCTAATAGAAGCGACGTTTGCACTTATATGAAAGAGAAAGAGAATAAAAAACAACACTAAATGCTGGTTTCGGATAGAACGCATATTTATGCGTTCTAAGAGAAGCTACGATTGCACGGACCCGAAGCTATAAAAAAAAAACCCGACCGTTCGGGAAGCGCTCGGGTAATTTACTTCCAAAATAACGTATATTTATGCGTTCTTAGAGAAGCGACAGTTGCACATAATATTTATTTTATACCTCATTTCTTCGCTTCTAATATACCAACCAAAGAACACTTCTTATTGCACACATCTAATATGCATTATATCATAGTTCTGGTCATTTTTTAGCTAAAATTGGCGGCATATAGAACCGTTGCAGATGCGTTCTGTTGAACAACCCGTTCTACAAGGTCCGACTGGGTATACATACGCACATAAATACAATTGTACATACAATGTACACGCAATTACAATGCCCAGTCGGACCTTGTAGAACGGGTTGTTCAACAGAACGCATCTGCAACGGTTCTATATGCCGCCAATTTTAGCTCAAAAATGGCCAGAACTATGATATAATGCATATTAGATGTGTGCAATAAGAAGTGTTCTTTGGTCGGTATATTAGAAGCGAAGAAATGAGGTATAAAATAAATATTATGTGCAACTGTCGCTTCTCTAAGAACGCATAAATATACGTTATTTTGGAAGTAA
>VNJO01011514.1:0-11933 GCA_008042535.1 Drosophila tani | reverse complement strand
TGTAATTCGAGTTCCATTTGGAGTACGATCGATGACGATGACGGGCAGGATGCGATGGGAACAGAAAACGGACTGCCAAGGATTTTAATCAGCTGTTGTCGCTCACCATGCAGTTGGATTGAAGCTGATCGGTTAAGGTGAGCTGACATTGAAGGAGTGCCTACATTTAGCATGTCCTGAATTCTTTATCTTTCATAGTTAAGAGGAGGTATCAAAAAGTAATTTATAAAGCGATTTTTATTACTTTTTATGACTAAATATCAGTGAATCCTGTATCGTTAAATTATCGTTCAGCTGTAAGGTATTTAAAAGCCATATTCCACATATTGTAAATTACAAAATAAATAAATTTATATTTCAAAATATTTAATAACCAAACTTTCAGCTTACTTTGTTACTTCTTAAAAAAAACTGAAAAGTGTGTTAAAAATTAACTACTTCCTAGTGAGGTCCCTTATCCCACTGTGCGACTAAGTATTTTGGCCTCTACGAAGGATAAAGCCTGGAGCAAATCGCTGTCCATCGTCTTTTGCTGTTTCGCCTTTGGCTTTGAACACAAACCCTTCTGGCCACAGATTGTTTGTCCACGATGCAATGCCGCTAAATTGTTTGTGTTCTGCGTGTGCATCCCACTCTCTCATTCATCCTCCATCCTCCCACCATCTCTCTTCCTTTTCCTCTTTTGGCTGCGCTATCCCTTTTACTCCTCTGATTTTGGGGGAACCCCCCATCTATGTGCGTGCAATGCCATTAACAATACGCCCAATNCTGATTTTGGGGGAACCCCCCATCTATGTGCGTGCAATGCCATTAACAATACGCCCAATGCCAAAAACGGGCAAACGCGCCAAATCCATTGTTATTTCGGTGGTCGATTGTTGTTCTTCCGGCTTGCGTGAGCTTACTGTGGCCCCAGCCACGCCCTCCTTTTGCGCCCCCCTCCCGATGTGCAAATTGTGCAAACAAACAGCGGATGTTACTGCGGCAGAAGGGGGATAGATTGCTCTGAAAGGATGCTCCTCATCACACTTGAAACAATTATGGGTGCCCCGAAGTGGGGGAATTTATTTCTGGGAAATACAAAAAAAAGGGTTAAGAGGTCTTTAGTCCCTTTTTTTAAGCAAAGATGGGAAAATCATCTTATAATCAAGGTAACCCTTAATGAAAGATGATTTTGCTTTCTAATTTTCATAATTTTTTTTTATCAATTATAAATAAGAACTAAATTCCAAATATTAATAAACTACTATAAGGAAGAAATATATAAAAAATCTAGTCAAGAATTTGTTCAAACAATAAGTGAATAAAATCAAAATCCAACCGAACCAATTAATTTCTGAATTCCCCATTGCATATATAAATTAGGATTTTCCGGAACTTGTTTAGAGTATCCCTTTCCTAAATCTTTTTCCGACTGTAGGCTAAACTTGTGCCACAAATCGCTTCCATTTTGGGCATCCCTCTGCCACTCCATTCCCCTCATCTCTGGCTCTCCAGTTGCAGGATAATTTAGCGGGCTGTGGGCGTCGGCCTGGGTTTTGTTTTTTCAGCTCGGTTTGTTCTCAACTGCAATAATCTTATTAGCAGTTTGTTGTTCGAACCTAATCAATTACCAACGTAATTACAAACTTTGCTAATCTGCCTCGGTTTCCCCAGTGACGACGCCGCTTTTCCGGCGCAGGCCTTTTCCTCTCGGACCCCCCACCACCCAATATTGTCCATGTTCGTGTCCGTGTTAGTGCGCTAGGATGCCTGTCCGTGTTCATGTTCATGTCTAGATTGAAACACATCCTGCAGCACACACATGTCCTCCCAATCTCACAGGCTCGTGGATGGAATACACGCATCGCTGATGCGGCTCAAATTTAGTGGCCTAAATAGCGATTTGGCCAGTGGAGCATGACAAAAGATCTCATCAAACGCTCGCGAATTGTTGGCCAGAAACTGATGGGGATGGCGAAGGGAAGGGATTTCGATTAAGCGTTAGTTGAGAGGTTTCCAGGGAAATGGGCTCTTAGTTCCACGAATTGTACTCCAGGATCTTGAGGTTGTGGGAGGAAAATGGCTATAAATACATTAAGTTTGTTTACCTTTACCTGGAAGCTGCTTACGAGCTGAAAATGTATTCTAAGAAATAAGAAAAAAAACGTGACTAGTGCATAAATATATGAGCTCGTAGCTATAAATAAATATTTACAAATTAAAACATAGCTTAAGGCGATTTCCTCTGGTCTTTAGCTTACCTTTCAGCCTAAAACTTACCCTTTGCTTCCTCTTAACCTCTAAAAACTTTGATTTTACCATCAATCCCCATTGACTGACCTTCCTTGCTGATTTCCCCCAAATATCCATCAGTTGCAGTGATCAATGGACCGCTTATCCCATGCCAACAATCAATTTTCTTACCCCGTCACTATTGTTGCTGGGTTTATCCCTCAAAGATTCGGCCAGAGGAATGCCAAAAACTTTTTGGCTTAATCAAATGCCAAAATATTTGAATATGCCAAGACGAAATTATTGCCGTGTAAGCGCCGGTGCCCTCCTCCCCGCCTTTTACGGTTGGCATTTGCTCGGAGAAAACTTTGCCACGCATGATTTAAATGGGAATAAATCTTGCGTTAAGACTTGACTTGGATTTGGATTATGCAAGCAACGCCTGAAAGGGAGCTCTCCTCACTCCAGGAGGAGGAGAAGCAACTGGGACCGGAACGAACTTGCTGCGTCACGTAGTTGGTAAATTTGTTTACACGTCCTGCTCTCCTCCTCCGACGCTTTAGAATCAGGATCTCACCAGGCTCCAGCACCCCGGAGCCGCCGCCTCTGCCCTCCACAATTGGCATAAAGTTTCTCATATGCAAATCGCAAGTTTAGCAAAATATTTCGTTTATTGTTGAAGTTTTCCTTTAGTTACTACTCTCGCTCTCTCTCGCAGTCGTCAACATTTTGTACGTCTTTCGCCTTGGCTGAAAGTTTTTCATCGCAAAGTTTCACTGGCTTAAGACATTTTTTGATAAATTATCCAGCGCCAGTTTGTGTAACTTATTTCCAGAAAAAAAAGCGTTCGTTTTTATTATTTCTTTTTTTTTTTATAAAAATCATGACACCTTTTATTGATTTACTTATTCTGTTTGGATGCTGCTGATGTGTGTGGGTGTGTTGTGTGGGGGTGAGTGTTGCTTACCAATACACACAGTTGTGTTACTTAAAGTATACATATATAATCCATTCACTTAACCAACTGCGTTTTATCACTAGAATTACGTTTAGCATCAGCAAATATTTCTGCGCTTTTCCAAACTAATATTAACTCCCATCCTAAACTCTTATCAAATTGCATACCAATTTCCATTATTCGGTAGTGAAGATCGCTTATTATCTAGTCAGAACACACAGCCTTGCTTTGTTTCTCTAAAAAATTACACTTAGGCGCTAGCATTTATAATTACACATTTAATTACACACAGAACATTAATTCGTATTATCGTGGAGCTTAGACCTAAGACGAATGATTTTTATTCTGCATTGAAATTGTTTAATTTAAAGCCACATCCAGATAGTTTATGTAAAATGCACACAGCTTTGACGCTATTTGAGATTCGCCCCGAAAAAAGAAACTTACAAACTTAGGCTAAAACGGAAAATAATTTCGCTAACCTTTCCATCTGATTTGATTTGTCAATGCTTTTATTCAGCTACAACGAAACCAGAAATAAACATATTACTCCGATTGATTGATTTTTTTTATAAATTTACTTTGTTAAAAATAGCGTGCTTTACAAGCTTATAAAATGGCTTTTCTTGGCTATCGTACAACATTTTTCAATATCGATTTTTTTACAGAGTGTCCGAATTTGTTTGTTGTTTACAACGTTGTTAAAATATACAGTTCTTGAAAATTTGTATGCGACAGCAAATGGATAGGTGTTTTTATTTTTTGTTAGATGTTCGAGACTCAAGCGCATGATATATTTACAAGTTTTCGGGACCTAAGCATACAACTGTAAAGAAACATAATTAATTTATTAAAATATATAAAATATTTATATATTTAAAGAGGTTAAAAAATAATTACCTTTCAGCTGGCGGCCTGCAACAACTACCAAATGACTTAGCCGCTCCAAAATATGAAAAATAAATGGTAAAACTTCAGCGTACGTCAACATGGCATCTAATGAGTAAACAGTTAAGGATTATTAGTTAATAAATAAATATTTTGGAATAAATATAGTGTGTTTTAAGCATGGAATCTTCTCTGAAATTAAATAAATAATATACAAGGAATAAACAAGGTAAACAAAATATATATTACCGAAGCAAATAAATATAAACAACGATTTAAATACAGAGATTATGTATATTTGTTGTGCATTTGAAACAGAGAACAAAACTTTATTGAGATATGTATTTTATGCAATTAAATGAGTTGTTTACATATGTGTGTGTGGTGTGTGTGTTGTGAGAGTTTTTACATAAACAAATTATGCTACATTATGTGCACTCATCTACTTCAAAGATGTGCAACGACAGAGAGCCAAAGAAACAATAAGTTTACAAAAAATGAATCGTTTATGTATAATATTATAATACCAGATTTTTCTAAATTTTGATGCTGCTGTCGAAAAGAAATAGAAATTAAAAATAAAATAAACTCCATGAATAAGGGGGGAGACTTCAACATAAATAACAAATTTCTCCTTTTTTTGTTGATTTCATTTGGTTTGTGTGTATTGTCTTTTAACGCAAAGCTCTTTACAAATCGCCTATTATGTGCGCTTGTTTGTTTAATTAATTATAATAATTAATAATTAATAATAATAGGGTTGGTTTATGTGGGTAACAGAAACATTTCGTTTTTTTTTTTTTCAATACAAATAAAAATGTGAGTTAGTTGGGAGGAGTAACAAATCAGAGATAACTAAAAACTAATTATGCCTGCCAGCATAAGTGTAGAGATAGAAATAATCCATTGAACAAAACGAGTAACTTGTAACTAGATCTAGGATATATATATCGCATATATATATGTTTATAGTAAGAACTTCATTGTGACTTGCAACATGAGAGATGAACAAATCAAACAGAGAAAGAGTGCGTATAAAATTATCAGATATATCAAAAACTTAAAAACTAACACTCTGAACAGATCTTTTGTATTTTTTTTTTCGTTTGTTTTCTTTCCTTTTTTTTTATTGTTTAGTTTAGTTTTGTGTGTGTGTTTGTGTGAGTCATGAATATGTGTACAAAATATGTAATAAAAAAAGGGGATGGTTCAACCAGCTCGTACGATAGTTTAAAAATAGGAAAACAAGTCGTAAAAGATGGGAGTGAAGGGAACTTCAACAGAAAGTTAACTAATCTACAGTCTAACATGTGTATTCTTCGTTCTTCTTTTTTTTTTTGGTTTTTTTTTTTAGTTTGTTTTGTTTCTTTTTTTGTATTTTTTGTTTTCGTTTTTAATTCAACATATAACGTGCTAAATCATAAGTGATGCTGTCTCATTTTGGCACAGATATTTCATGTCTTTTGCTGTATTTTCAAGATACGTACAACGTTGGCATTTGCATCGGGTTACTCTTGCAACGCGCGCGCTCTACACGGCAACTCTTCATTCATTGACTACTCCATATTTCACAAATCTCAGTATTCTCTACTCGGTGTCTCCAACAGCCCGGACAACCCGTCGATCTTTGTGGCAAGTCCAGCCCGCTAGTATGGCTTCGAGTCCTTGGGCTTCTTCAGCTGCACCTTCAGACGCTTGGTGCCCACCTGAAAGCCATTCATCGCCTTGATGGCCACCTGGGCCGAGTCCGGATTGTCGAACGACACGAAACCGAAGCACTTGGACAGGCTCGTCTGCTTGTCGATAAACACCTTGGCCGAGATCACATTGCCAAAGGGCAGGAAGGTGGAGGCCAGATCCGTGTCGGTGAACTCCTGCGGCAGATGGTAAATAAATAGATTGCAGCCCTCGGGTCCTGGAAAAAAAGAAGAAAAATTAATAATTAAATATTATTCGTTGGCAGAATTATTATATAATATTTATTTAAATATTTTAGTAACATGTCAAGAGGTTTTAAAGGCAAGAAAATAGTTTTAAGCTATTCTCTGCGCATGTTTTAAGCATTATTTACATTAAATTCAATATAAAAACACTTGAATGCCAAGAACAGACAACTGGAAATCGTTTTTGTATATTTCCCTGTAATTTGTTGTACGTGGCTCCTGCAGTTTCTCTTGTTACTTATACTGTTGCTGCTGCTGCTGCAACTACCTGCTGCCTCACAGTCTCACCTTGCAACGAGCCAATTAATTAAGCAGTGCCACCCCGGCCATTTACGACCACCACCCACTAAACCGCAGAGCGGAGACACTGAAAGTTGAAGCGGACAAAGCCTGAAATTATATGGCAAAGGGCGGGGGAAGGGAAATCCTAGCCAGCATCAGCAGCTGATTGCCAAAACGGAAGCGGAAATGATGCGCCCAACTACCGCGATGCAGCTCTCTCTCACTTTCGCGCAGGGTGTGACACTTTGTTTAGCTGCACGTGCCGACTGCTGCTGGCATGGCATCGCCTCGCCTCGCCGTCATTATCTTTCGCAGCATTATCATCATCGTTTCGCGACATTATCATCATCATAGTGGCCCCGTCCTGTTGCCTTGCCCGACCGAACCCGTCTCTGTCACACGCACATTAACGCGACTCACGCCTCGTGCTGCGGTTGCACTTTTCGTGCAAATTACTGTCAACGTCACTGGCAATGAGCAGTCAGCAGATGAGTAGTCAGCAGTCGGCAGGCGGCGGCAGTCAGCAGTCTACAGTCAGCAGTCAGCAGTCAGCATTCAGCAGCCTTAGCTACACAGAGAATAAAATTTAACATAAAATAATAAAGGAGAATATATACAATTCTTTCTACCAATTCTACTCTTTTCGTATAATTTTTCTGTTAGAGATTGAGCTAATACAAATGCTATTTTTGTATCAAAATAAATATTTCCAATCCAAATAAGTTTTGTTTTTCATAAGCAAAAAATATTATTTTAATCTGGTTATAGATTTTTCCCTGTGCAAAGCAAATAGAAAGAGGCAGGAGACAAGAGAAAGGGCTGACAGAAAGGGACATACAATGGGAGAAAGAGCGGGCGAAAGCTGCGTGCGTCAGCAGTCGCGTTTTCACTTTCGTGATGCTTTTTAATGACAGCAAAACGCTTCGAATGGCAGCTGGCATTTTGCGGTCTTCAATTTTATTAAACCGAAATGCACACACAGAAAGGGGAAACTAAAAAAAAAGCTTTATAAATAGTATTAATAAATCCAATTAAAGCAAAAATGTTTCCTTTTTTATAGCTCAATCATTGCCCAGAAAAGTATGCTACACAGTTCCAATATTACAAGCATAGAGAATATTTTCCTAATTTACGTTTTTATTATTTTGAAATTCCTAGGCAACGAAAATTTGATTTAATAATTTAAACGAAAAAGAAATTTGACACTCAATTTGGTAATTTTTTTCTTTTTTGGCAGGCTCTATCGTTCAGTTGAGCACAAAGTCTATTGAGTTCTGGTTTTCAATTAAGGCTCACTGAAACAATAATTACAATGTTTCCTTTATCTCTGTCAGCAGGCACACACAGTAATAGGATAGGCTTGTAGTGCTGTTCCAGGATAACCACCACAACCTGCCCAAGTCCCAAAACTCCCAATGGCCTCTCCATCATCGTTTGCCAGAAGCACTGCTATTGATCACCTTGATATATGACTGGCCCAGTGCCACCTCCTCCATAGGCCTGCTGCCTCGTAGGTTCCCTTAGGTTCCTTCCCTCCCAACCCAAGTGAGAGGCCCCGAGGTAAACTGACTGCTGACAGATTGCCCGACGCTGATGCGATTACAAAATGAAGCCAAATTGAATGGCGAAGAAAGCTGCTCCTCCGGAGGCATACCTCCATCATCATCATCATCGTTCTCCTCCTTCTCCTCCGCTGCCGCCAGAGGCAGTCACAAGCCGTTGATGCTGGCAGGATTTTCATATTAATTGACTCAAGGCTTGTCGTGATACTGATACTATTCGTGCCGCTGCTGCTGCCGCTGCTCCTGCAGCACTTGTTGCTTTGTAATTTTGCACACCTATCAATTAATTTAGGCTCGAGAGTGGAGAGTGAAAAAGTCCAATTAAAAACGCTCCAAGCTATTGAATTACGCGACTAACAAGCGCCACGTGTGCCACGACGACACGCCATATAATTAGATGAAGGAATAAATGTGAAGAAGCAAAAGACCGGTGGGTGTTATTCCCAAGGCAACAAATTAAGGCAACACAATTTGTATGGCACTTGAAAATATTCACAGGAAAGAATTCAAGTGGGCAGAAAAAAGCGTCCTCATTATGAGCAGCAAAACAATTATATTTGGCCTTTAAAAAGCAGAAAATTAAAGAAGTAGAATTTTAAATATATTTCCCATTCATAAATCTAGCTTATACTGCTTTCCCTGCGGAAATTCCAATATATTCTTTCTTACCCTCCTCTGTTTGCAACCTATTGCCTTTACCCTCACAATTTATATTCAAAAAATAAATCCGTCTAGTCCTAATCTCACAATACTTTCTATAAATTCAGTTAGCTGTCAACCGCAGAATGTTTTCCACACATTTTGGTAGCCAGAAAAGTGTAACTTCTTGGAATCCGCAAGGGACTTGCCCCTCCGCCAGCACATACAAATAAACTTCCTGTTTTGTTTTTATGTTGCTCTGTTGGAATTTTTCAGTGTGCGAAAAACGATTTCCTATATTGCATTTTCCTCTTCCGTCGACCCAAAGATGCGCCATCCGCCTTGGCAATGCCATGTCCTGTGTCCTGCCCCTTTTCGCCATCGATGGCAGGAGAGATGAATGCAGATGCACATTCCCTCTCCCTTTCGGGGGCCAGCGATTTTTTGCCATTTTCTTGGCTGTCGCGCTCACCCGACCGAGCTGACTGGAAAAACTGGGGAAAGTCCTCCTCTATTTTCTTATTCCTCTCAAGGGCACGACCAAGGCGGAAGGAAGCCAAATGGAATCTATGGCACATAAGCTACAGTTCCACTTCTGCCTGCACACATATATCTGTTCTCCTTTATTGATTTTAATGCGACTTGTGTAGGTTTGAAAGTTGTAGTGGGAGAAATTTGTAATAAATATTTGTTAAACTAATTTTCTTAAAACTAATATAGGTTCTATGGAGTTGATATTTTAGGAAATAATATTAGGAATTTGTAAAATAACAATTATATTTTTGAAAAATAATGATGTAATGAATAAAATATTTATTTTCATTGTTATTACTATTATTCATTTTAAAACATTGTTATGGGAACAGTGTTGAAAACATTGTGATAAGAAAAAAGTTGGAAACATTGTTGAGAAAAGTGCCGTAAAGCGTTGGAAGTAGCTCTATATTTGCATCCTTAAGTCTTCAAAGTAAAAGACTTATTTCCTTAGTTTTTCCATTTTTAGTGAATTTTTTTTGAGTGTTTATACGTTGCACTTTTCATAATCTTTAATCTTAGTACCATTTGTGTATTTTTTCCCCAGTGTTTATACGTTGCCCTTTTCATAATCACTCGCTCGCAAGCGGATTGCAACTCGCCGGCTCTCGCACATTTACAATTGCACCCACTCCCCGGGGGAGCATAAGTCGCAAATCTTTCGACTTCCTCTCCGGGGCAGGCAGTAGTAGCAGTATCCTCCATCTCCACCTCGTCCATGCTGCAGCCGCACACACATTTGGTTATTTTATATTCCAACTTCCGGCTTATGCACATGACTTTAATCCGGCTGCACAGCCGGAAGGAGAAGCGACCGCTGCCGCCTTAGGGTCACCCAAGCGATTCTGAAAGCGGGGGATTCCCCGGATCGTCTGTCACTGTCATATTTGCCCGCCTTCCTTCCGTCCCTTTTGCTCTGGTCCTTTCGCCTGCTCCTTTAAAGCGTTATATTTACTGCAGATGATAGTTCTCGGTTCGCCTCTCATTTATTTCTTATTTTTCCCACAGATTTTTCGTATTATATTTATTTTTATTTTCGCTCAGCTTTTGCTTCTATTTCCTGCTTAATTTTGTGCCTGTCGTCTGGTCCTGTCTACATGCTTATAAGTTGTTTCCTGCTCTCACTCCCTTTATGGTTATGCTCTGTGTCTCCCACTGTCGTCCTTTCTCTCTTTCTGTTGTTGTGCGGCTTGTCGTCATTTGATAAATTTCACATGTTGAGAATTTATCTACCCCACACACACACCCACACACACAGAGAGTGTAGTGTGCATTGTGTAGCTGCAGTTTTTTGCAGCCTTTTCTTCCTACACAGATTGCATAAATCTGGCATTTTTAGGATTGTCTCAAGCATATTTTTCCCCTTTTGACAAGAGTTCGATGTGATTTTCGCATAAAAGAAAGTCAAGGTAGGGAAAAGGCAAGATGAAGCTCAGTTAAGCTTCTTAAAGATGGTAAGGATTGACTTTAATTGAATTTAAAGTAACTCAAGTATTTAAATATGATTGGGAGAGGAAATAGAACAAGCCGGAAAATAAATAAAATATTATTTATATTGATTAAATTATTTTTGAGATATTTTAAAGAACTAAATTATTATAAATGTAATTATTTAGCATTATTTTTGAAGCTTAAAGTTCTATATAATATTCTGTCGACTCTCTTTATGCTTAAACCTTTTTTAAAAGTATTTGAGAAAAGGCAACGAATTCTCTCGAACTCGAAGACTGTTTAAACGCTGCCCAATCACAGTCAATTATCCATTAACTACTTCCCCTCTCCATGTAATCTCCTCTTATCTCATCCAATAATTACATAGAGCTTAGCTTTCTCTCCCCCGCTTTTCGGGTCGACTTCCATTTGAGCAAGTCCAAGTCATCTATGATAGTTTTTCACAATCCAGCCAAGCGAGGCGAAACATGGCAGCTCACATTTCGCATTTCGGCTAGCAGGAGCAATTTGTTGTGCTTCCCAGACCGACCCAGCTCCGCCCCCTCGATAGTTGTGTGTTGTTGGTTGCTTGTTGCAGTTGGTCAGGAGGGAATTTTCGGCGACGTCATGAGTCAGCAGAGCAAACAAGGAGTTGCACAAAAGGATAACGAAGCCAGCAGATGTGAAGACGAAGGGAAAGGACACGAGCGAGCGAGTCACTCAACTGCAAAAATATATCTCACTATATGGTGCATAAAATGCAGAGGGAGAAATGTTAAACAAAACTAAAATATTGGAATTTAACAACTGAACTTTAAAGGTATTTTTAAATATTTAGAGAAAAATACCTTTGTATTACATTAAATATTTTTCAAGATCAGTTTTGGAAACAGTTTGTATGAAGGGTGAAAATTCTTTGCAAGATATTTTCTCCCTGTGCACATACTCCACATCCACTCAAAGGATGTTTGCTTATGTAACCGGAAATATAGCAAAAAGTGCAATGCCAAAACATTTTCCGTTGCATTTTTGCCCCCCTTTTCCTCCACCCACCCAAAACATTTCGAATATCTCCTGCTGCAACTTTAATGTTATGTGTGCCAAAGTACACGAGCATATAGGGAGCAAGGGAGCACGTGGGAGAATAGGAGTAATGCTCAGTTGCCATATTTCCCGATATCGACAGCGACGTCTGACTAATGGAATTGTGTGTCAAGTGTGTGTAATATTTACACTGTGTCGGGAGCTGATAAAAATTTAAGCCCGCTCGCAAAATGCTCCTCATAAATTCTCCTTAGCAAGTGCGAGATATGTGGAGCTGGGGAGCTAGCTGGGAGAGCCTGGCTGGCAGGAGTGAAATGTACAGGATGATTGATCTTATTGATTTTTGCTACATCTCCACCGGGAATTTGCTTCTTGGCTTGCGCTTATGGCATTGAAGGATTTGTGTCAGCAGAGGACATTCGATTGCGGATTAGAGGG
>VNJO01011505.1:0-17536 GCA_008042535.1 Drosophila tani | reverse complement strand
TTTCTCGCTATTCAAAAGCAATGCGTGCGAGAGCGTGGAACAATCCTTTATTTGCCATAAGAGAGATATCCGATTAAACATTTAATTAGCTGTTAAATGAACCCTTTGTGAGGCGTCATTATCATCGGGCGGGAGCGGGGGAGGAGCGGGGTATGGGCCCAGTTTCCCTCCGTATTTTTCCTCACTTTTCATTTGCAATGCCAATCGACGAATGGATTTTCAAACGTTTGACACATAAAACCGTTTTGTGACTCATTAAAGCCGGCAAATGTCGCCCCATTGTGGGCGTGGCCAGTGTGAGTTAATTACACAACGCACACACACACCCGCAGAGAGAGATAAGGCTGCAGAAAGGACACCGAACCGAAAGGACATGGGGAAACAAAGGTGACGGTCGATTGGACGGAAAAGGGTTCGGTTACCAAAGTGGAGGACCTCCTCCTCCTCTGCTTCTGCCTCTGCCTCGTGACTCCTCCAAGTTTCAAGCTCCCAGTTCCGGGATGCTCCTCCTCCTCCGCCAAGTGGCAAATCGAGCACCCAATGGACGTATTAGAGCACCAGAGAGCGGGCATAAAAACAGAAATAAAAGTTAAATAAAAATGTTGGAGCAAAACTTTTCTCACAATCGCCGTTCGTCCTTCGTCCTTGGTCTGTCTGCAGCTGGAGCTGTAGCTGGGAGCTGGCAGCATTTTGTTGGTAATTTGCAAATCGCCAAATGATCCAAGGAGAACCTAACTGCCAGCCGCCAAGGGAATGCGATTGCTGCCTCCGAATGTCCTTTTGCCTGTCCTGTTCTTTTCATTGTGGATTTGAGTCAGAGATGCGAAGAGTTATTGCTCAGTATTTGTATTTATGTTTAAATATTGCTTAAATTAAAAAAATATATAAAATAAATAAAGAACATTGAACCAAAATTAAATTAATGAACATAAAATATCCCTTTTTCTTGGAGCAATAATTTATATCTGACCTAATGGTCAGTTCCCGCTCCCAAAGTATCCCAATTACCATCACTGTTCACCGCCTCTGTTTCTCTTGCTGTCTTTCTGTCTCGTCGTATCCTTTCTGTATCCTTTTTAATATGCAGGCGCTTAAAAACCGCTTAATATTCTTCCGCATTGCTTTGGCCGCATTCAGAGGCTGTGGCTTGCGGAGAGAGCCTTCAGTTCCAGGCGGGCTGGAGCTGGAGCCTGGAGCCTGGAGATAGGGATAGCGTTCGGGTGCAACTAATTTAGGGGTGGCCAGGAGCAGCATCTGGCGGCATCCTAGTAAATGAATATATGAGTATATGCGAGCGGAATAGCTGCAGTTCCTTTTAGCAAACGGCAAGTCAACATCCTTTTTGGTTATTCAAGGCATTGTTGTTCGGGCGATGCAGGAAGACCGGCAGCCAGGACTAACAATATTTGCAGGAGCAGGAGGTGCACTCTGTTTGCTTAACACACTTCGCTCAATGGACGCAGGACGCAGCAGGATGTGGCTGCTGTTCCTGCTCCTGCTGCTGTGGTAATAGATCGCCGGCCTCGTCCTTTCTTATCTGCCGGGACACAACATTCCTTCTAGCTCTCTCCGGGCTCTGGCCTTAGAGCTGACAATCCATCAGCTTTTTCTTAGGTTTAAGCCAAAGTTTTAGGGAAAACTTCTAGACATATTTCTTGATAAATATAAATAGGAATCTTACTAAGTAAAATCCTTAAGGTTAAACCCTTAATTAAAATATTTATTTCTACACATATTTCTTGATAAATTAAATAGGAAACTAACTAAGTGAAATCCTTAAGGTTAAACCCTTAATTTAAATATTTATTTCCAAGTACTTCGCATAGACTTAATTAATTTTCGTTTGGTAAATGGAATATTTTTAATTGCAAACTGCGGCAGCAGCACTGCTCTCCATCTCAGCTTTTGTTGTCGCCATTTGCCGCCTCATCTTGGCCATTCCTCCAGCCCATTTCCTGCTCCTGGCCGCTTCCGTATTGTTTGCATTGTAATTGTCTGTCGCAGTCGCTCCTGGTCCTTTGGCTGCGTTCCTGGGCGAAAATATGACGCTCGTCACCATCGTCGTCGTCGTCCTTCGGCTCGTTTTGTGTGCGCTTTTGCGGTTCTACACAAATATACTGATGGCTGCCAGAGAGAGCTCGAGCTCGGTGCTCCACGCTCAGTGCTGTGCATATATATACTTGGGGCAGGACGCAGGACACACACGCACACAGAAGTCCCGGGGAATGCCCCCCGCCGCCAGCCGCCAGCCGCCAGTCGGCCCCGAAAATTGTGTGCTGAGGTCATGTCGCTGGCGTCGCCGTGTTGCAACAAAAACAAACACAAACAGCAAACAGGAGCCACGCAGGACTCTATGATGTCTGCTCCTCGCTCAGCGGCATCAACTCGAATGGTTTTGCAGTTGTAAAGCTGCCAAGAACAGACCAGACCGGAGCAGGCAACGCGCAGCTGCAGCAACAACTTGCAACATGCAACAACAAGTCGAGTTATAGGTACAGCTGCTGCCCAAACGGAATTGCAGCAAAACCACCGGGACACCGGGACACCAGGACTCCAGGACACAGGGACTCCAGGACGTCGACGACGATGACAACGATGGCAAACAATTGTAAGCTCTGACAGCCAACAACAGTGGCAACGGCAGCACATTGCGAAATGTTGATCTGCGGTCTAGGCCGAAATTGAGATACTCTCATCCGGATTGGTAAATAATTATGGTCATTTTTTTTGCCGTACTGCCGTTTTGCCGTATTGCCGTATGCAGTGTGTGTGGTTTTAACAGACTGTCAATCAATTAAGGCCATCAAATTTACACAGGTCAAGGATATGGACTAATGGCGATAGCAAAACCATTTGTTTGCAGGGTTTTTGGGGGGTAAAACAAGCTAAAATTTGCACTATAAAAAGGTTAATTACTTACGAGAAAGATTTAGGCGAAGTTATCTTAATTAAATATATGTTTCTGCTTTAAAAATACATTGTGTGTGGATTTCCTATACTATATTCTGGCTGCAGTGAAATTAAATTAATAAAATATAGAAAATAATATTATTCAAACCATGAAAACTGAATAAGAAATAAAGCAGCTATGGTTTTAATTAAATTAAATTATTTATATATAGAAAATTATATTATTCAAGCACCAAAAACTGACTAAGAAATAAAGCAGCTATTAAACTTTCTTAAATTCTTAGAAAATGTTAATAAAAACCGCTTATATCAGATTTCCTTTGTAATTCAACCTTTAGCATTCCGCATAAAACTAAAAATACATCCCATTAAATAAATCTAATGTACCTTATGAAAGAGCTAGACAAAGTTATCTTAACATAAATATATTTTTTAGCTTGAAATTAAATTAACTAAATATACAAAATAATTTTATTCAAACCCTAAAAACTGAATCAGAAAAAAGCAGCTATTAAACTTGCTTAAATTCCCAGAAAATGTTAATCAAATCAGCTCATATCAAATTCCCTTTTGTAACTTAACCTTCATTATTCCACATAAAACTAAAAATACATTCCATTAAATAAACCTTATGTACTTCGGTCTTCATTACATGGAGAAGAACATGGGAAATTTTCCAATTAAATCAATGCAATTTCGCAGGGCAAACTTCTGGGAAAACCAACTGTAGAAAATCATTGCTATAAATAAGCTTCGCAGCCAGTAAGCCAGTGAGTAGTGAGTTCAATCAATGCCGCTTTTCCTATTAACACAAAGCAAATGGTAAATGGTAAATGGTGAATTTCCAATGAAGCCAGAAGGGCCGAGCGGCTACTCGTTATTGTGGACTCACTCTGGTTAAATAACTGCTGGCACGTCCGGCTGCATTCGATTTGAAACTGAAACTGAAGCTGAAACAAAATGAAAACATAATGAATATCGGCCAGAGCGAGGCCCAATTATGGTTACACTTCAGTTGCAGGCTTCGAGGGCTGATTAGAGAAGTACCTGGGCGGGAATTAGACGCCTGCCAGGAGAAAGACAATGGTTACCCGTCAGAGCCCGTCATTATTATTATTTGTGCCTCACAATGGGAGCATGTATCTCCGCCTGGAACCTGGAATTACGTCTGCAGTTCGATTTCATTGATTTGCTCCCGGGAACCCCGGCATTGTCTCGATTTCCCTAGCAGGTGAGATAAATGATAACTCGGGCCGACAGCAGCTTGATCCCTTGTATGCAGTTGGGAAATAATAAGCGGATTATATTGTTATTCAATAGTAATCGGATTGCAGTCGGAAGAGGTTTGTCAACCAATTAAAACCCTAAAAGGTTCGGGAATATATAAAGACTTGAGACAATTGTTTGATAACTAAAAATATGAAATTAAAGGACAATTGTTTGATAACTAATAATATGTTTAGAAATTAAAGGACAATTGTTTGATAACTAAAAATATGTTTAGAAATTAAAGGAACACTTGCTTAAATTATAAATTACATTTTATTATTTCTTATAAGCCCTGTGCAAGGACCTTTTCCGTTTCTAATTTTTCTCAGAGTGTCCTTAGCACGGCTCATGATAGATTTACAATGCTCGGAGCGGCGAAGGCCAGGGCAAACAATAACAATTGCATTTTGCTGGCACTCCGTCGCAAGACGCAGGACACAGGACGCAGGACACAGGACGCAGGACGCTGGAGCCCGGGCACATGTTTATGTCCTGCTCCGGCGTATATATCTGGGCGACCTTCTCAGCCCCCGTGGCTCCTTGACGGAGGCGAATGTCCTGTTTCTCGGTTTCGCACGTACACGCTGCACTTGCACTTGCACTCCGGCCCCCAAGATAATTGCATTGCCCTCCATCGCCTCCATCTCCTCCTCGTCCTTGGCAAGTGTCTCCTCCCTGTCTCCTCTAGGAGTTTTGTGTATTTATGAAAACCATTTCCGTGCAGCAATAAAACCCAACACGGTCAACACGATGGCGATGCGATGGCGGTGGCATCTAATCTCGGCCTGGCGGCGGTACAAGTGCCATTAATTTCGCTTGTTTTTTCTTCTCACTTGACACTTTTCCGATTATGTGCGGATTTGTTGCAGGACCTCCAGTCCCCGTCTCCGAGTAGTCAGTCTTTGCCAAGGAAAAGTTTGCAATTTACACTTTGGTGGCTGTCCTTGAAAGATTGGCGAGTCTTAACGCGACGGAAAAACAAATAGGCCAGCCGCCAGCCACCCCCGGCCCCGATGACAGGCGATAAGAGCAACCTGCTCCTGATTCTCCTCCCTGCTGATTTTCCGCTTTGCTTTACCATTGCAAGTCCTCCTTTCCGTCCACTTCAGGACTTGCCTTTTTTGTTAATGTTTGCTCAATTTAAAAAGTTTTCTATCGCCATTTGCATTTGCACGCACATTCGCACGTGCTTATGCAACAGCCAAACAAAGGCAGTGGGCGGTGGGTGCTCCTGGGGAGTGGGAGGTTGCTTTCGAGGGGGTGTCGGCGACGAAGGGCGGAGAAAGTGCGCAGCCAGGCGGCAAAGAAACCATTTGCATACGTCCAGGGGCTCAGGTGAAAACGGGGGTTTTTGAAGGAAGCGATGCTTAAAAGTTGTAAATAAATGTTGTATTTACTTGTCTCACTTGGTCAACTTGGGTTTTATATCATTTACAAATACAATTTAATTTAAATGCTACTTTAGTTTTAATTTTCATTATTTTCTTTTATAAAATTTCAGTTTATGTGTAAAAGGGACTTTAGACTTGAAATTAAAGCCTTAATACAGGAAGTTTCCGCTTTCAAACACATTAATATTGCATGACAATCTTAATGACAAGACTAAAAACAATTATTATAAAGAAATTCAAATGGATTTAAATGTGTAAACGCCTTATTTTGTATTGCGCCTTAATGTGACCAGTTTGTTATGATGTTATCGATAAGAGAATTAAGAAGATACGGGCACTTGAATTTTGGCGAAAAAACCAAACATTAAATATTAAAAATAAAATAAAGTTATTGTGAGAACAATAATAATAATAATAAATAATTACCGAAACATCGATAGTTTTTAATCAAACTTTAAATGCATTATACCGATATTATTGTAAGTTCTAGTTCTAGTTTTCTAGTTCATGCAACAATTAAGTTTTTATAATATTTTCCCCACTCTCCGATTCTTTTTCCTAAATATATAAAAACAATAAGTCAACCCCTATATAAATCCCTAAATGTAATCCTGTAAATTCCTGTAAATAAACTGTCAATTTGTTTGACATGCAGAACATACAATTTATCCGACTCATGGCTTTCAGATTAGATAAATCGCCCTTAAAACTGTCGCCAGAATGGGCGAATAGATAAGCCCAGCTGGATTTGCATAATCCATAAAAAATAGATGTTCGAAATGAACCCTCCTTGGCAACGCCCCTGCCTACGCACCATGGCCCATGGAAGGTAAAAAAAAAAAGAAAGAAAAGTTGGGCAGCAGCAAAAAAAGACCGGCAGAAAAGTTAGTTTAGTTTTTGTTTTTAATTTGGTAATGCAGCACGGAGCATGGCCTCCAATTGTTAGTCCTGGACAAGGACTTTTTCCTGTTTTCCGACAATTACATTTGATGAAGTTTTACAAATGAGCGGGGCGTGGTCGAGGGCGGTTCTTGGTCATTTAGTCAACTTTTCCACCAAGCTAAAAATTGAAATTGAATTCCAATTGTCAAATGGAATTGTATATGGCCAACACAAAAAGTTAAAAAAAAAAACCTGAAGGCAGCCAGTCGAAAAAAGTGGCTAACTAAAAATTGCATTTATTTTTCCCGCCAAGAGGGAGATAATGGATTGTCTCCCAGAGATTAAGGCCGAAATGTGCATTTAAAAGTCCAGCAGAACGGCAAGGAATAATGAATCACGTTGCTTAATATTTTTATTTACGTAATTAATGCCTTTTTCCACCAAATTGATAATCCCTTCCTGACGGTTCCCTTCATTTTGGCATTACAGCATTTCAATAACATTTCAAGTCATTAATGCATTTAACGTAAGTGTTTGGCAACGATAAACATGTAACAATTTTATTAAAGGCTTAAAATATTCATAACAAGTCAGGCGGAGATCGGATTTTTTTGCTTACTTTAATAAAAAAGTTTATCAAGTTTTGCCACATTAATTAAATTTATTAAATTAAATTAGCGCTGAAACAACCACAAAATAATTGTTTCAAGTGGCTAACTAAATTATTTACCTGTTTATTAATTAATTCTCAATATTATTAAAGGCTTAAAATATTCATAACAAGTCAGGTGGAGATTGAATTTTTGTTTGCTTACTTTAATACAAAAGTTTTACAAATTTTGCTACATTAATTACATTTATTAAATTAATTTAGAGCTGAAACAACCACTAAATAATTGTTTCAAGTGGCTAACTAATTTATTTACCTGTTTATTAATTAGATTATTAAGTCATTAAAAGGTTTTGTAATGTATGAAGCCTTGAAAAAATTTATTTAATTTCGAATCTTAACTTTTAAGCTTCTTAAATAAATAAATATAAATTAATTGATCTAAAGCTTTGTTTAAACTAAAGTCACCTTCTCCTACAATTTCCTGACATCCTACGTCTCCCCAATATGTTTGCCATATAATTGCTCATACGCACTGTTGCATCTGTTGGCCCAAATCAATTTGCAACTAAACTGCCGCAGCTTATCTAGCAGCTAGTCCCGAAATCAAATTGCCCAGGCCTTCGTTTACAGGTTAACAATTACGAGTCATTCCGGCAGATTAGAACGAAACGAGATACAAGTCGTTGGTCGTTATACTATAATGTCTGCCAGTGGCATTTCCATTGAATCCGGAAGAAGGAAAAGCTGAGCAATTGAGAAATAGAGAAATAGAGAAATAGAGACCATATCTTTTGGGGGCATCAGTTAATTGATTTGCTTTACGACTGCAGTCAGTCCTCTTGCAACATATTCTGGCGGTTGGGCCATAATATTTTTTTAATATTGTTGCGCGCTCCTTGGCCCGGCCCCGTTTTGGCAATTGGCCATCAAATTAGCTTTGCTTTTTTGGTCCACTGTGCCACATTTATGAATATCAACGAACCTGTGAGTGCCGTGCCGATCCAATGCGATGCGAGATGCGATGCGGTTGCAGCCAAAAGTGCCCTCTGAGTGCCTTGCCCTTATCTCTCACCACATTTGCCCTCTGCCCTCTGTGTGTCCCTGCAGTGAGAGAAAAAGGTGGCTGAAATAGGGAAAAATAAGGTATAAATACTGGCTTTAATTTGTAATTTAAATACCTTCAGCTAGCATATCCTTAATAATTTAAATATATATTTCTTATTTATTTTAAATACCTTCCCTGTATAATATTTGTTACTCTCTGTGTGTGCTCATAAAGCAGCAAAAATAAAGCTGTTGATTTATATTATATTATATTTAAATAATAATATAATATATTAATATTTTATAATATATTTTTAATTAAAATATATTTTATTTTAAATACCTTCTCTGCAGGATATTTTTATCTCTGTGTGTGTTCATAAAGCAGCAAAAATAAAACTGTTGACGATTGGTAAGGAAAATAGGAAAACTGGGGTGGAAACAGGGTTGGCTTTTCTGAGGCAAAGTCAGCAATTGCAACTGCCAACTGCCGCTGCCGCCACTGCTGCTGCACTGACACAGGAAATATTATCCGCATTGCCAGCGAGGAGCGATGAGCAGGAATCGAGGCTGCCAAGGCTTTGTGGATCGTCCTTTTCAGCGAGGGGAAGGAATGGGTGGCCCTGGGTGGCTCTGGGTGGTCCACAGGACAAAGCACAAAAGCGGCCAAGTGAATTCTCAAATACAAATTCAAATGGCAAATTGACAAATGAACCTTTTGAGCTTTTTACGTTTTCATTGTCTGTCTGTATCTCTCAGCTCGGTTTGCCTTTGTGGAAAGGAAGCTCCGGGCGAATGTGGCCCCGACGACTCTGGGTGAAGATTGTGTGAAATTAGGCATTTGCCGTTGAGCTAAATTACTTTTATGCTCGAAGAGAGAGGGCAGCTCTCGGGGCAGAGAGTTCAAAGCGACACAGGTCGGCTACTCTATTAAGGAGGCACAAAAATCTCAATTTACCTCATTCTGAATTTAATTTATCTCAATTTACCGAATTCCGAATTAAATTTACTCAGTTTACTGCATGCCGAATTTAATTTGACTCGGTTTAAAGTTGAAATCAACAAAGATATGAGAAACTATGTCTCGTAGTTATTTTTCAATAAAAAGCCACTTTAAAAGGGCCATGAGCAGAAGTTTTAATTAAAAAATAATAGCAAATATAAGGAGAAAGCAAAAAGAATAAAATTATAATTATTAAAATTGGTTATTTGATTATTTTTGCGCTCACCCTATATTTGTTATTATTTTTTATTTAAAGTCACTGAAGTTGTCTGTCATATTAAGTTATACATCTTAGCTTTAGGCTCTTTTAAAATTAGTTTATAATTATTAAACTTGGTTACCTAATTTTAAAAGAGCCTAAGACTTTAAACCTAATGTGACAGACAACTTAAGGGTCTTCAAATAAATCGGTTCTTACTTATTCCTAATAATTTCATTTAGCATTTACGTAAACCCAATAATTAATAAGCCTGACTCTTAAGTCTCCCTTAAGTTAGCAGCCTCACATATTCCAACTCGAACAATACCGAATATATAACTTAACATAACAATACAAAGAATACGAAATTCAATTAGCTTTTGAGGCTAAGTCCCCTGGCATCCTGCAACCGCTCCTGGACTGGCTTTTTTCCAGTCCAGTCCCGCCTCCCCATGTTCATTCAAAGGAAGAACAAACAAAAAAAAAAAAATGCACAGGGGCAAAGCACAAAACTAAAAAGCATTCGACAGGCTATTGATGCTGATTTTGTAAAGATGCCGATGTCGATGCCAATGAAAATGAGAATGGGAACGGGTAGGAAGCCGGGAATTCCCCAAGTTTTGAGCCTGTGCCCCTGCGGGTTTTGGTTGCTGCTTTGTTGTGCCCTCGTCCAGCCGTCCAGGACGACGTACAACAAATTACAAAATGTTGTTGAAAGGCGATTTTAAAGCCCCTGCCACTTGGCACCATCTTCGCCTCCCCCACTCTATTCAAAAGGCCAAAGCCGAGCTCGGTAAACAGAGATTACAAATGGGCCAAGTGTGGGCAAGGAGGTGCAGTCGAAGAAAATTAGATTAAGCGTGAATAACAGAGGGAAATCCAAACAATCTTTTAAGAAAGTCCAAAGCAAGGTTTCTACTATATAAAATTAATTATAAAATGTTCCTAAAACAAATTATATTAACTAAATTTTCTGAAAAGTTATCCTTCAGCTTGCAGCAAATTTAAAATATTTAAAACATTTAATAAACATTAATTTTCTCAGTGCCTAACAACTAGAACTACACAACTACAATGGGCATTGTTGGACCGCTCACGCTAATACCGGATTCTCTTTTACATTTTGCAGATTTAAGAATCTTGAAAAGAGGGATACCAGCAGCATCAGCAACGACCAACTTTCCACTCGAAGCGAATTAAAAGAAAAGAATAGAAAAGAAAGGCAGTCCGTGTCGAACTTGGAAGGACGCAGGACGCAGGACAAAATCAATACTGGCGAAGTGTGGCCAAAGTGCTGAGTAATGTGGAGTAATGGAGACCTTTTTGCTGGCGGCGGCAACATGATGTGAAACATGGCAATCGAATCAGCCGAAGCCATTTAGGGTCATCAATTGCCAGGGTCGTGGAAATCGAACGAGCCAAGCCATATGCACCGCAGCATGGAACGTAGGAGGAGCAAAAGCAGGAGCAGGAGCAGGAGCAGGACACCGATGGCTCTGCCAGGTGAGTTGTCATGGCCAGTTCCGGGTCGGGAGGGAGCTCGAACTAAATATAAATCAAGAGGGTCTGCTATGGTATCTCAATCAAATTCGCTAGAGAGGACACAGATTATTATGTATCAGTGTATCGTTGATTTAATTTGGGTTTATATATTTATTTTTCGGATATTTAATTATCTTAATAGGGTTATGACACTGCATTGATGGACTAATTAAATTAATTTTAAAAGTGTTACCATGCTCTTTTCCAATACAAGTTAAAATGTAGTGTCATGGTACCATTCAAACATATTTTAAAAAATGGAAAAAACCTCTTGTTACTTTTGCATTAATCATTGATTACATTTATTTTAAAATTTTATGTAACTATAGCTTGAGATATTTATGTTTTTTAATTGTCCTTCCAATTCTTCCAATTATCTAAAATTATTATTATGTATCTTTGATTCACTTTAGGTTTATATATTTAATCTTCAGATATTAATCCATCTTAATAGGGTTATGACAATGCATTATTGGACTAATGAAAAATATACAAGTGTGACCATGCCCTTTTTGAATATAAGTCAAGTTGTTGTGTCATTCAATCATATTTAAAAAAATGGAAACACCTCGTGTTATGTTGATTACATTTAAATTTAAATTTTAGGTAACTTTAGTAAGAATTAAAAAAAAGAAAATAAAAAGTACAGTGTCATTAACACCATAAAATATTAAAATATATTTTACAAAATGCGAAAACCTCTTCCAATTAAAAATAATCCATTTCTCTTCTAGTCTGCTGGCTACTCCTCTGCCTGGTGGCCTGGACCTGGGCGGACGACTGGTCGCTGAGCTGCGCCTCCAACTGCACCTGCAAGTGGACGAACGGCAAGAAGTCGGCCATCTGCAGCTCCCTGCAGCTGACCACCATTCCGAACACGCTGAGCACCGAGCTTCAGGTGCTGGTGCTGAACGACAACCACATACCGTACCTCAACCGGGAGGAGTTCTCCACGCTGGGCCTGCTGAACCTGCAGAGGATCTACCTCAAGAAGTCGGAGGTGCAGTACATACACAAGGAGTCCTTTCGCAACCTGAAGATCCTGGTGGAGATCGATCTGTCGGACAACAAGCTGGAGATGCTCGACAAGGACACGTTCATGGGCAACGATAGGCTGAGGATCCTGTACCTGAACGGGAATCCCCTGAAGCGCCTGGCCGCCTACCAGTTCCCCATCCTGCCCCATTTGCGGACGCTGGACATACACGACTGCCTCATATCCTACATAGATCCCATGTCGCTGGCCAATCTCAATCTGTTGGAGTTCCTCAACCTGAAAAACAACCTGCTGGAGAGCCTCAGCGAGTACGTGTTCCAGCACATGGCCAACCTGAAGACGTTGTCCTTGGAGGAGAACCCCTGGCAGTGCAACTGCAAGCTGCGCAAGTTCCGGGGCTGGTATGTGACCAGCCGGCTGAGCTCGGTGAGCCTGGTGTGCAAGGGGCCGCCGGCGCAGAAGGATCGCACCTGGGACAGCGTGGACGACGAGCTCTTTGGGTGTCCCCCACGGGTGGAGATCTTCAACAACGAGGAGGTTCAGAATATTGACATTGGGAGCAATACCACCTTCAGCTGTTTGGTTTATGGGGATCCTTTGCCCGAGGTGGCCTGGGAGCTGAACGGCAAGATCCTGGACAATGACAATGTGCTCTTCGACACCGAGAGCATTGCCTCGGACAAGCTGTGGAGCAACCTCACCGTCTTCAATGTGACCAGCCTGGACGCGGGCACCTACGCCTGCACGGGTTCGAATACCATAGGGAGCATGACCCAGAATATTAGTATTTACCTCAGCGAGATAGTGCAGCATGTGCTGGAGAAGACCCCGGAGACGTTCTGGTACTTTGGCCTCATCATGGGCATCTTTGGCACCGTCTTCCTGCTCATCTCCATATCCTTTGTGGTCTGTTTGTGTAAGAGGACCACCCGGCAGCATCGGCATGCCAACAAGGCTGGGGTCAAGTCCAGTGTGAGCTTCAATGACCAGGAGAAGAAGCTGCTGGACTCCAGTGTGACCACCACCACGAACGATCGCGGGGACAGCTATGGGATCGACAACCAGCCCACGTCCCTGGGCATGAACAAGGCGGAGTCCGCTGGGATGGGCTTCAACCAGATCGAGATCCATGCGGTGGAGAGTCATCGACATGGCAGCATGCTGGTGCAGCAGCAGCAGCAACAGCAGCAACATCAGCAACATCAGCAACATCAGCAACAGCAGCAGCAGCAGCAGCAACAGCAGCAGCAAGGTCCTGGCTTGAGACAGCAGCTGATGACTGTCAAGGACCCCACGTGTGGGATGATCAGTGTGCCCACCTCGATGGCCGGCCATGCCCACACGCATCCCGGCCAGATCTCCGAGGAGTTTCCGCTGAACGTGGGCGTCTTTCCGCCGCCGCCCGAGTTCTGCTCGAACATTGTGCCGAATCCCGCTTTCGGGGGTAACATCTTCATCCGCGTCTCGGTCACCCAGGACATGCTGGACGGTGCAGACCTCAACATGTATCCGGATTTGCTGAATATACCCAAGAGGATGCAGGATGTGCAGGAGACGGGAGCTGTCGGGGCGGTGACGGAGGGGGGTCAGTTTGCCACGCTGCCCAGGCATGCGGCCAGGCGGGGCATTCTGAAAAAGGACTCCTCGCTGCAGCAGCAGCTGCAGATGCAGCAACATCAGCAGTTGCAGCAGCAACACCAGCAGCAACATCAGCAGTTGCAGCAGCAACTCCAGCAGCAACAGCAGCAACACCAACTCTATCCCCATGACGAGATCGTGACCTACAACCTGGAGGCCAGCGGCTATGAGCCCCACCAGTCGGCGTACCATGGCAACGCCATGGAGCTGCCACCGCCGCCGCCACCGCCCTCGGTCACTGCTGTGGTGCAGTGCCACCACCCGAATCCTGGCCAGAATGCTCCTTTGTCGGCGGCCAGCTGTGCCAGCTGCATCAACAATGGCCCCCCGGCGCCGAGCTCCTCTGGCTCCTGCCAGACCCCGCCCATCGGTGAGGTGACCCCGCTGAGACCCCTGGACAGCTCCGCCTATCCCAAGTACGACAACATGGGCCGCCGGATCACCGCCAGCGGGGGACTGGGCGGCTCCAATCTCTCCCTGCACGACGAGGAGCGGTACGAGAACGAAACGCTGTTCAACGAGGCTGAGAAGCAGCCCAGCGGCATGCCAGAGCAGACGCAGGAGCTCCAGCAGCAGCACCAGCAGGAGTCCTCACAGAGCCAGGATAAAGGCGGCGGTCCTGGCGAGTTTGTGTCGCTCTAGTATTACGGAACCCAGGTGTAAATAGGTCAATAGATTCCCCCACACAACAAGATGATCCCTCGAAATCCTTGGCAATCGTTTAAGTTCATATCAGTTTGAGAAGCGAAAGTTACACAAAAAATTACATAATTAAATAGAGAAGCTTAAAACACACACAATCTATTGACTGCCACAGGACCCTGAACAACTCAAAAACTGAAGAGCAATTAAAGCAATTAAAGAATCAAAAGGAATTAGGAAGGGGACTTTTTGAGGTTTCTATTTTCATAGGTTTTGTTATAAGTTCTTAATTAAAATATTATCTGTAAAGGTTACAAGATGTTTTCAATTTTTAATAATTTTAATATGTATGAACTTCGGGCTTTAGAGTTAATTGACTTAACTCTAGGCTCCCCCTATTTCTCAAAATATTCCACCATCAATTTGTGATGTTCCTATCTCAGTTGTTACACTCCGTCTGTAAACAATATTTTTGGTTCCAACACTGCACATAGTGTAAAAAGGCTATTAATGCAATTTTGTTCCATTCCATTGCTTCTAAACTCTGAGATATTATACCTGAATTAATTTTTAACATTATTTACACTTTTTTCCATTAAAGACTTAAAGAAAAGTACTTTAACTTATGATTCTTTAACAAAATCTGTTATAGTAATTTTTTTTAGGTCTTTAATGTATGAAAAGTGTGAAAAGGCTATTAATGGAACTTTGTTCCATTTCATTGTCCTCATACTCTCAGATATTATACTTGAATTCATTTTTAACATTATTTAAACTTTCTTCCATTAAAGCTTAAAGAAAAGTTCTTTAATTTATAATTCCTTAACAAAATCTGTTAAAAAAAAAACCCAAAAAGTTTCCTCAGAAAAATACAAATCAAAATGCAAACTCTCTTTAAAATTTGAGTGTTTTAAGTTAACAGCAAAGTCAAGCATAAGTCCTACTTTCCATTCGGATCGCACTCTCAGACTAATGTCCTCAATGCATATTCTCCTTAATATATATATATATATTCGTATGTATGTGTACTCCCTTAGAGACCGACCTCCGTACTGTCCCCAGACCCTAATAGCTAGCAACCGATAGATGTCCAACTTGAAGTCTGTAAATTTAACCAAAAGATATAGAAGGGAATAGCGACCAAAACTGATCTTCATAAGGTGTATAGTTCGAGTATAAATATGCATATATTACAGGATCATAAATGATTTGTTGAGGAGCGTTTTAGAGATCAGACACTGAGTAGGATTAAAGGACGTAGGCAAGTAGCCCCGAAATGTTAGCCAGATCTATTATGCCACTACGATATATATAGTATATAACCGATGTGTAAGGGACATACCTTAACTAGTTCTTAGACATTCCACAGCATCCCTAGCATAGTTCCTCTTCTTGTACATATGTAAATGTATTCCTAATCGCTTAAGGACTTTTAAATCAAAATAATTTTACACTCACTATATATCAGAGAAGTCGTGCCAAATGTTTTTAAAATCTGTTTTTAGCCTCATCGAGCGATTGTTTAGACCTGTTAGCGTAGGATTACACTCTTCCACTTAGTACCTATGATTTGGCTAGTAAATCTCGTAACTATATAGACCCGTTCCTATCCTAGAAAGCAGAGAATATAGAACACACCTTGGTTACAGCCACCTCTCTCCCTGAAAAAGCCCTGCAAGTAGACCAAAGCTACGACATTAACATTTACTGTAACGTAATATATATCTCAAGAAATATATATATATAAATCTGCATATGTACATGTACTTGTGTGTAATCTAATTGAATGTAGAGGAAATACCAGATATATACCACTATATCGAGCGAGATATCGGGGGAGGCCGCATTAAATGAATTTTTGTGTCTGTAGAAAGTTTCAAATTCGAGCTTGATAAATGTAAATGTAAGCTATAGAAGTCAATATGATAAGTACACGTAAATTCCACTTACATGGCCACGCCCACATACTCCCATCCCTTGTGTGTGTGGAATAATTAAACACATGAATGCAATGAATTACTATAATAATTATGGGAAAGCATGCAGGCAAATATTTGCACAACTTCACATGAGATTTTTACCCCTCTTAACCCGCAGCTTACCCTCCTCATTTTTGTTGTTGTGTTTAATGTGTGTCGAGTGTCGGGGATTTTTGTATTTTGGTATTATGAACTGAACCAGAGAGCAAATTTGCACACGGAGCACATCAAACAGAACGCATTCTAGTTTCAATTTTCCCCATGCATTTTCCCCATGACTTTCCCCCTGCGTACCTCATTTTTGACAGCGCAAAATGAAATGATTCAATCAAGGTATATAGTCACACATATAGTATTATTTGTCCGCTCTAATGGATGGCGGCATTCAGAGTTTCGATGGGTAGATTACACATGTACATAGGCCATTGCCATTTTAATTACATCACACTCTCTCTCGCGATATCCACGATATATATTTTATTCATTTTAAATCGTTTTAACTAATTAAAAAACCGAAGGGAAACCGCCAAACAGCGCCAAAGCAAAGGACAAGTGTAAACACACGCAGATAAAATATAGAGAGTAATGAGTAACCAGTCAGAGCTCCTCCCGACTAGAGGAAATTTAAACTATGCTTTTAACTACATTTTCCATTTGCCATTTGCCATTTGCCATTTACCATTTCCCATTTCCCACCTCCCGTTTCCCCACTCGCTGCTCCTCCTCGTTTTTCGCGCTGCTGATGGAAATGTAACTATAATTTTAATTACTCTGCTTGAATGCAAATGGAAAGCACACACAGGATTCAGGGATACGGGACACGGGACACGGGATACGGGATACGCGGCTGCATATACGGATACTGGCGAAACGTGGAATGTATCTGGATTCGTGCACTGGGAGCTAAGGGGATTTTGAAATAAAGAAAATTAAAGTTTGAATAATACATAATTATGTTGAAAGTTCCAAGTGTTCAAACATGAACACGGTTTCTATATATATATACACATATATATACAAATCTATACAGATGTGCTCTGCAGGCGCAGGCGCGCCTATCTCTACATATAGCGGCCACTTGGGCACTTGACAAATATTGTATATGTAATCTGAACCCCTGTGTGGGATCTCAGAAAATAAGACAAACAGATGTGCGGCCTCTGCGTAGGTCATAGATAAGAGTAAATTTAGAATTCAATCTCCTATATAAGAGGGAGACCGTTTTAAATAAAATCAGTTTGAATTTATCAACTCAACAAATGTAGACGTTTGCTTTATTTGCAGCCTCTCTTACATTTTGGACCTTCGAGCGCCTCTGCAGGTTTCCCCCTAGTGGTAAGAGCCTCAGAGGAAGGACCACTGATTGGTCTTTTCTAGCTCTAACTCTGCAGTTTTCCCCCCAGTGGTAAGAGACTCAGAGGAAGGAT
>VNJO01011502.1:0-12418 GCA_008042535.1 Drosophila tani | reverse complement strand
ACACACACACACACACCCATCGCCACCATTGCGTCACACCACAAACACCATGCGTAAATACAGTAGATCCTTGGCGGACGGACAGTCGCAGCACAGTTTCTCAAACAATTCGCATCGCGGCTACTTGGGCAGCGCCTTCCCCTCGAATCTGGTGAATTCGCGACCGGAATTGCGTCAGTCCCGTCAGTCCCTGGCCGCCGCCTCGGAGCGCATGTCCCGGGCCTCCTACGCCGGCTCCATACACGGCGGCGGCAATGGAGGCGGTATGAATGGAGGCGGCGGTGGAGGCGGTGGAGGAGGCCTCCCCGTGAGCAGCCTGATGGCCATGAGCGGAATGGTGGGCGGCGGTGGCCCGGCAAGCATCGCCTCCAGCGCCCGAAGATCGCGTCCGCGCTCCAGATCACGCGAACAGCTGAACGCCAGCCACATACATAACCATCGACCGGGAAGTCGGTAAGTAGAACATCAGCAGAATCACGGATCTAATCTCTTGGTGGTGCCAGCTAATTAATCCGACTCCCCACTCACCCACTCAAATTCGCACACTCTGTCGCCTGTCGCCGGTGGTTAGGTCTTCCACAAGACACTTTTATCGCCACAGATCACATCTTAATTTACACTTTCAATTCTTTCTTTTATGTTTCTCGTTTGCGCCTTGCTTTCAAAGTTTCTTTGTTTTTTTTTACTTTCGTTGGCTGCTTAATTTAATTAGTCTTTTTTTTATACCCAGGGGAGGGGCTTTGATTTATTATAGATTTATTTCCTAACCACAAAGCACACACAACAAATGATTATAATCATTATTTGTTAATGTGTTTTTGGGCGGTAGGTTCTAAGATATTGTGTGGGAAAGAAATACTGGAAATATTGATTAATGAGTCATTGTTGTTTACCAATATTTTGTTTATTTTTTAACCACTTAATTCTTGGTATTAGCCTTGAACTTTGTTATTTGTNTAACCACTTAATTCTTGGTATTAGCCTTGAACTTTGTTATTTGTATTTGATAATATATTACAGGTTGGCTAATAATTATTCAGGGAATATTTTTGTTGAATTTGTTTAATATTTGCTTATTTTTATATACATATATCCTTCCCTTATTTTGTATATTTTAAGTTGAGCAACTTTTATGACCTATTTACCCGTAATTAGTTTATTAACTCGATACAAATTCCTTACAAGCCTCACCAACTTTCGACTAACTTCCTTGGCGAGCTTTAATTTCATTGTCGATTGGCAATCAAACTTTCATCCATGTACAAAATTCTGTAACAACATTCCTTTCACCACTAAAACTCTGTATAAATTTGCCCCCTCTGTTTCAATTAATTTTTAATTGCGTTTCGCTTGGTTTGAAGTGCATTTTAACGGCGCAATGCAATGGCCACTAGTGCCAATGGATGATCTCTGATATAATCGATATGAAACGATGGCCATTCCAGATACTCGCAGGCGGGATCGACGCACACGCTGAACAACTATTGCGATACATCGGACAATTGGACGGATCACGACATGGACATCTATATGGCCCGGAATCCGACGACGCGGAACGGTCTAGTGCCATTATGAGGGCGGCTTACGTTATCCTGATATTTCAATGTTGTATTAAACTGGGACGGCATCTTCTGACAATATCTGACGCCGGCCATTGAGGGGCATGGTCGGCGTCAGCAGCAGCAGCAGCAACAAAATCGGCAGCTGGAGCAGCCACTGCAGCGGCAGTTGAGGAATGAGCGACATCAACATCAGCAACATCAGCAACAACACCAACAACGACATAGAAGCAATCAGCAATTGGAGCAGCCATATCAGCCAGCACAGCAGCAGCAGCAGCAGCAGCGATTACACTACTATATGCCGCAGACGGAGCGCTGCACCTCACCCCCCGATGTGGTGCCCCGAGCGGCCAATTTCCATAATAGCAACAACCATAATAGCACCATCACTACCACAACTAGCACCACTGGCAGCAGCAGCAACATGGCCAACAGCAGCAGCAACAGCAACACCAGCAACCCGCAACAAACGCCGCTGGATGCGTTGACAGGGACGCTGGAGGAGGACGCTGCAATAGCGAATGGCATTGTTGTCGAGAACTATTTTAACGAATATGAACGTCAGGAAATCATTTATCATCATCCCACAAGCACAAGCAAGAGCAGCAGCAGCAACAGCAGCAGCAACAGTCGCCAGCTACCCCGCAGCAATGCCTTCCGTTTACAGTTACCAACAACAACGACTAACAATATTTTATATAGTAATCATGATGCTGCAACCGGCAACATGGGCAATTATAAGGCGCATACATTTAGTGATAACTGTAATTGTACATGTAATTGTAGTCTAAGCGAGGCGGAGGAACAGGAGGAGGAGATGGCCACTGTGACAGCAGTAGAGGAGGAGCAGGTGGATGCTAGCTCATCCTTGGCGGCCAGCACTTCGGTGTCAAGCATTGAGCAAATGCAGCAGCAGCAGCAGCAGGAGGAGGAACAGGAGGAGAAGGAAGTATCCTTGTCGCTGAACTTGACATTGGCTGACACTGAGACAGAAGCAGACGTGGCAGACACATCTGCAGACGAGGCCAGGCTCTAAGTGCATTCATCTCTCCGAGATGCTGTCGCTGTCACCAGGGGCCACTCGAGATTTGCATAATGCATCCCAGCAAATGCAAAATGCAAAATGCAAAATGCAAAATGTTGAAAGTGTGTAATTCCAAGAAATATATAGATATTTTTATATGCTATTTAGAGAGTGCAATAAACACCAATACTTTCCCTAGTTCTCTTTTTGCCGTTACACAGTGTTGAGCAATCAAAGAACTACAACTTAAGTCAATATATGGTACTAATTAATAGCTATTAAATCTGATTAACTAATGTTTAGTGTCTAAGAAGGAGGAGGGCGGGAGGGAATGCTGGGATAGACAGGCATACAAGTCGCTGAGAGAGCACAACAAAAAGCAATATGTAAATAAGTTTAGAAAGAGCAAAACACACACACCCAGTAGGATATACTCCGAGTTTCAAGAGTTTCAAGATAGTTTACAACTAAATATAGAGCAAGTGGTAATAGGTCCATCGAATTGTTCGTACTTTAAACGAAAAAAAAACAAAAACATTCTCTAGTCTACAATTTCGTATCATTTTATATCACTTTTCCCCGTAAATCCACTTTATGTTTGTCTATCCCAGCCCTCCCTTTTAGTAGTTTTTGAACCAACCAAACCATTTTACTGCCTGAACAGTTTTAATTTAACTCACATTAAAGTTAGTTGCAGTTCGAAATCGATTTTAACTTCGTTTTGTACAGAAGCTTCAATTGAAACATTTGCGTGCTAAGTTCTAAGTTCTTTCTTATGTTTATGATTTCTACTTTGTAGTGAGATTTTAATAAAAATAATCCATCAACACAGTTTTATTTTCTTTCTTATTTTCGATTGGTATGTACATATGTAGAAACCCTTAGGCTTAAGCGTTCGAAACGATTTCAGTTGTCGCTTTATCCATTATCATTATCATTATTGTTGTTGGAGGAGTTACGAATCCGGATAAACAGTCCGGAGGAGTTGAAACACAGTTGACAGTTAACAATATTTAGTGCCCGTGGGCAGGATCTTCTCTAGAAATAGAGAGAAAGATCCACAACACGCCCATGTCTGGCACTAAATACTTAGTGAAGTAAGAAAATATATATCTATATCTATGCGTAACTCTATAATCTATCCCTAAGAAAATCAGTTATAGACAAGGCTTTGAGCATTAGAATGGTAAGCACAATTTAGGTGGAAAACGGGAGCAATTATTTAGAACAACAACAAATAAATAAATATTCAAATAAAGCAAAGTAGGCAATAAATTCAAGAAGATTCCGTAAAAAATGTTTCACTTGTAAAGCGTAGAAGGAACCACTAACCGAAATTAGCCTAAGAAACTTTAAATCAAATTTAGTGTTAAAACAAATTACAACTAAATTAAACTGCCTTAGCACATTGAAAAGGAGAAAAAGAAAAAGGAGAGAGCACGTGCTTAAATTTAGTTTAGCTGCACTTGCAAAAAGAAAACAAGACACCAACTGGAGATGAGCCATATTTTATTATTGTAATCGGTGGACACCAACACAAAAACTGCCAGAAAAAAAAAAGAATAAAAAATATATAAAACACAGACAGCATGATGTAGATTATCCGAAATGCTCATCTCTGGCCTCACACCGATGACGAACGAAGACACCAACCGATATGGAGGAGCAGATATATCCGCCAAGAAACAGCCCCAAAAACAGTTAGACTTATCCCTTAATAAATGTGCGTTATATATTGTTACAACAAGTAAATCCAATTCAAAATGTTAACTTTGCGGCTTCACACAGATTTAGCAAAACGAAATTTACTAGAAAATATTTACGAAGCGTTTCCGTTTTTGGTTTCTCAGTTTCGTACGCATCAAGTTCCGAATAAAAAGCATATTTTTGTTACGAAATCGTGTGTCTTACTTGGCTAGGTACTCACCCTGGAACTGTGAGGCAGTTATCCCACAGTAAGCGAAGCTGTCGTGTAAATGCCGCCCACAACTGGGCCATGCCCTCAACACTGCCCAGGTGGGCATGGCAGGTGGCCAACAGGCAGCTGAGGCGACAGACCAGAGAGTCGGGAACAGCGCTCTTGATGCGCATGGGATCGAACTGAAAAAACAAAGAAAATAAAGTCTAAAATCCAGCGGAGTTTGCTTCTCTTCCACTAGCTATTACCTTTTCCTTAAAACTCTTCTTGGCATAGGGATACAATGCCATCTCGGGATGCATATCGGGAAACAGATAGGCCAGGAGTTCGCTCAACTCGCTCTCGGTCATGGGACCCGGCAGTCGCTTGGTTAGTCCCGCCTGAGAGGGCAGCTCGTAGCTGCGCTCCTTGCGCTGCCTCAGCTTGTGTTCGGTGATGCGATCCAAGGGATTTGAACCAGCCTCAGCGCCACTGCTTACCCCTGAGAAATTCCTGCCCACATAGGACTCCAGGGATCTAGTAACACCACCCACCGATTGATAATCCCTCAGGCAGCAGGAGAGATAGGAGGAAGCCTCAACGGATAGGTAAACCTTGCCCAGCGGAGCTTTGGACGGCACAAAATCGGTTCTCTGTTCGCTGTCAAAGGCCACATGTTCGGATAACTCGGGCCAGGTGTAGACCAGGTAGATTTCCGTGCGGGATTCGGGTGTATAGCCATGCGGCAGGGGGTAAAAGTGCTGAAGTTCGATGGGCGAGACCTCGCCGTCAACCACTGTATCCTCAGAGCTGAGGCCATGATCGAAGGGCACATACATGGGCATACGGATGCGCATGGTATCCAGAGCGTAGGTGGTGCACACAGAGATCTTGGCAGCCTGCGGATAGGAGGTGGGCACCTTTTCCCTGAACAGGGTGAGCAGGCCCATCAGGAATCGACACTCGGACGGGGCCTTCTCCAGTCCTATGAGCCTGAAATTGGTCCTCAGGGCTGGAGCTAAGGCCACGCCCGTGTAGAAGTTCCATTTGGGATCGTAGATCTGCACAAAGATGGGAACAACACTCTGAACCTCAGCGGCCACCACGGCGGCTGCGCTCAGGAAGAAGTTGAACTCCGATGTGGACTTCATGTAGTTGAGATTGGGATTCACTGGATGCAGGACAATGAAGCGTCTCAGGCCGTAGATTCTGGCCAGAATGTGCAGGTCCTGGGAGCTCCTGATGGGCGGACCAAAGCTATTTCCGCTGCTCATCAGATCGTGGTGGCAATTGGTGCGCTGCAAGCAGGCGGTCTCCTTGGTCTCCTCCCGCACACTGAGCTCGTCCTCCTTTAGTATGGCCTGGTGGTACTCCACCTCTATGCCGTTCCTCAGCATATCTAGCGTTTCCCTCTCCACTTTCCACTTGCACAGGAAGATTTCCTCGGGCCTGAGGCTCCGGCCCATGTCGGATTCGGCGGATACATCCCATTTCTGCAGGATTTCGCCCAATTGGGCGTTGAACACCTCCCAGTCGGAATCGGCACTGAAGTTTTCACGGTAAAAGTCGTTGTCGTCGATTTCCTCTGCCATTTTTAAGAGTTTTTAACGCGAATCAACAAAGACAACAAACTGAAACGCAGACACAACAATGGACCGGGCTGCCAGACTGGTTGAATTCGGTGCACAAAAGCCAGCTGATAGGGCTGCCAGACTATAAAATTGTGTGTTCTTTAGTATTTTTTGAAGCAGTATTTATTCTGCGAACCATATACTAGTTCCGAGCTACAGAGTTATATACCTATCAAAAAAGGTAAGTACCGTCAGAAAAAGAAAAACAAGTTTTAATTTAAAAAAAAGTGTTAACGTGTTCTACAAATAGCTAAATTTATATTTACCATTCTAGACCCCAAAAAAATAGTTACCTTAAAATCCGTTCCTAAAATCCCAACTAGGTGACAACCCTCTTTCCACAGCTGATTTTTGTTTACAGTCGAAAATTTTAATACGAGATGCATCGAAATGTAAAGAGATTACGGGCGAAGAACTACTCACCCGTGGAGGAGCGCATCCTAGAGAACTTGGTAGCGGCTAATCAGGATGTGATCAGGAGCAAGTCAAACGATGCGGTCACATGGCGGCGGAAAGTGGATGCCTGGAAGCAAATCAGCGCGGAGTTTGCAGTGCAAACAGGAATGGAGCGTCCATGGAAGGCTTTGAGAGAGAAATACATAAACACTCGACGACTTTGTCGGCAAAAAGCTCTGGAGAGGAGCACTGAAACCAGATCGGAGCTGGATCTGGCCATTACAGCCGTGTCATCGCTATGTGAGGATTCCAAGGAGGGCTTTGGACCCAGAAATACTGAAGAAGGTAAGTGAAATTGAACTAAACAAATTATAATAAAATATAATGATTAACTAACAGGCATCACCGATTCCAATGCGGATTGCAAGCCAAAGAACCTCGTACAGGAACCTCAAATTGAACCGGACTACATCGATTACTCGAAACCCTACATTAAAGAGGAACCACCCGATGACTTGGAAGAGAGAATGTCCACCAATGGCGTGACAGATGAGAGAATGTGCCTCCTCAAGCTTCAGCAGGATTATTACCGCAATGAGAACTCCAGGGCAGCCGAGAAGCACAAGGCGGAAATGGCCATTCTGGGAATAGAAATAGAGCAGCTCAAGATGGAGGTCGAAAGGCAGAAGTTGGAGATGGAAAGACGACAGATTGAGCTGCAGGGCAAGCGGCTGAAAAACGATCTATTAGAGCTAGAAGTCCTGGAGCGACGGGGTAGAATCAATGGCACTGAAGCAAACACTTGAGATACAGCAAATTTGATTTTACAAATTTGGTATTTTAATACTTAAGATACAGCAAATTTGATTTTACAAATTTGGTATTTTAATACTAAAGATACAGCAAATTTGATTATACAAATTTGGTATTTTAATTCTCACAAATTAAGCATTTACGGAAACGTTCCAACACTTAGTTATAGACCGAAAAAATAGATTATTAATTTATAAATCGAATCACTTGGGTTTTCTTGAATTTATGTTAAATTTGTCCTTTATCCTCCATGAATGAATTCTTCGTTTATGCTCTTAGCTCTCTTTGTTTGGTTGTTTTTATTAATTTACATCAATCCATTCACTATGTAGTTGTTGGGGGCTTAAACGGTAACAGAGCTGCTGCTCTAGCCGACAATGAGGAGGCCCTCGTTGGGGAACTCATGGGTGGGCACTTCCAGGTTAAGGGGCGCCGGTCCCTTGCGGATTCTGCCAGAGGCATCGTAATGGGAACCGTGGCATGGGCAATAATAGCCACCAAAGTCACCAGCGTTCGCGATGGGCACACAGCCCAGATGCGTGCAGACGCCAATAACCACCAGCCACTCGGGCTTGATCACACGTTGCTGGAAAAGATCATGGGAATATATTAATGGTTTTCAATCAGAACTATCTTCTAATATGACACCTACATCATCCGTTTCCGGGTCGCGAAGCGAGGATGTGGGAACCTGGCGTTCCTGATCGATTTCGGACGCGGTACGGTGACGAATGAAGAGGGGCTTGCCGCGCCACTTGAATGTCACCGACTTGCCCTCGGGGATGTCAGCCAGCTTGATCTCGATCTTGGCCATGGCCAACACCTCGGCAGAGGCGCTCATCGATCCAATGAAGGTATTGATCAGACCCTTGGCCGCATAGGCACCGCCCACGGCTCCGGCACCGACCAGCAGGTAGGAGAAGGCCTTGCGCTCCTCGGCGGTCTCATTGCGGCGACGGCTGTCCTTCACAGAGTCCCGGCGATAGGGGCTGAAGTCGGGCACCTGCAGATCGGTGTGTGCCTGGCGGTTGGCTGCAATAGAGGTAAGGGAATTAATAACAGGAATACTGTAGTATAAACATTTTCAATAGGTCTTCCATAGAGATCAATCCCAATACAGGAGCTCCTGCTGAGTCTGCGTCTCCAGCTGTTGCCCATTTATTGTTGTTATTGGGCGGAGGTTATGTTGAAATTACGTAAGGAAATTTGCCAAATCTCCTTGGAGCTGACTGCCAACAGAATCCCCGCTGGATATCCATGTGAAAAACGCAGCCCAGGGCGGTTTCTGCTCCTCCGTTTGTTATGTAATTGATTGTTTTTCTCGCTGGCCGAGGAGTCGCACAATTCTTACCCATCGAGTTGACGGCCACGCCGCTCGCCCTCAGGCCGGTGGAGATGGCCTGGGCACCGCCTCGGACGTAAGCACGCGACACGGCGTTCAGCATTCTGTTGTTGTTTGCGTTTAACGAATTTAAAGTATTTTCAGGTCGAAAATTTCGACGTTCGTCGCTTTCGTCAAGCTGAGCACAGGGTTGCCAGATGACAATTTTGCTTTCCCCCTAAAAAATCTCAAACAGTCGGTATTTCCCCCTCTTTGTATTTGGTTGTATTTCTGGCGAAACAGCTGACTAACTGTCATGTGGCAACACTGGCTATGTCAGTACTTAAATAATAAGGTAGGGAACTTTGCTGAAGAAAATTAATTCAAAAGAGGAAAGTTTTAACGGAATTTGGAAAATATAAAAGTGTTAAAAAATAATATTGTGATTGAAATCGAAGCTAAAATATATTAGTTTACTTACTATAATTTTTTTAGATAAGAAGTGTACATAGTTTCCTGTTCTAAAACTCTCATTGTGTGCTGTTACTATTATCTTTAAACACTTTGAGTAAAAATTATTAAAACACTTTAAGATAACATTGTAAAAATGATACACATTTTTTATCAAAAATTAGACGTATGTATATCCAAATATATTGATTAAGTATCAAAATCATGGTCTTCGGCATACACTTCTTTAGGTATTACTTCTAGCTACCTTTTAAGCAGCTTCTTAATCTGTTAAATAAATATATAAGCATTTTATTAAGGGGACTTCACAAAGCAATAGTTGTAAATAATTGCTTAGATAGTATGAAAATGATTATACAGGCCTAAGGTCAGCTATATAAATAGCTCTTATCAATCCCAAGGAAAGCCGGATGGCTTTCCGAAATCCATCTAATGATTCCGTGAATCAGTTGAATAGAGACTTTTACCTTCAGTGGTTGTAGACACACTTCCAGTATCAGTATGTTCAAGTTCGGAACTTATCTTCTGTGTACATTGGCTGCTTCGATTCTGTGGAATGGATCCTTGGCAGTGGATCATAAGCCGGGTTACGTATGCCTTCTGGAAGATCCGAAGCCGAATCACTGCGATAGCTTCTGCCTAAATACACTGCGGCCAATGCTTAACCAAATTACGAAGAGCGTGGATAAAGGCAACACGTGTAATGCTGAAGCCCAGGCGAATTTGGAAAGATTGGTGAATCAGCAGGCTGAGATGAAGGACAAATTGCAGGAGTTGTTGGAAGACAAACTTCAGGCGGTGGAGGCCAGAATTGAAGAAAAATTTCAGACATTACTCAACAAGCTGAATGCCAAATCGGAGGAGGTCGAAACTTACCTGCAAGTAGTTATGCTTGTGTTAGAAAAGGCAATGTCAGAGATTGCAACCTCGATAAAATCGATTTTAGAGACTTTGACAAAATTACTTAAATTGTTAACTGAAGCTATATAATCAAAATGATTTCTTTGGATAAAAGTTTTATCATAAAACACATTATGAACTGTTTGGAAAATATGTTAAAAATATAACATCTAAAAGCATATTTTTAAGATATGTATATCACAAGGCAATAGCTTTAAATAATACTGTTTGTAACTCTTTTTTTTTTATTTGCCGGGCAGACAACTAAAATTAGTAAGTATAAGTTTAAAATCTTAATAAATTTAAGTTAATAATATTTCTTTACTATTCAACTCTTTGGCTTCTCAGTAATATTTATTTAATTAAAGTTTAGGATGATTTTTCTATAGGTAAGCTTACAGGCTTAATGATAGCGCATGGAAAGCTGAGCAGTGAATGTAATTATAATATATCGTAACAAGATAATAAAGCTATAATGGTTAAAGTAATTTTAAAACTTAAGTTTTAAAACTAACTTGAATTCGGAAAGATTTTTTTTACTGAAATCAAATGATATGTCGAGATTTACTCAACCGATTTTGCATAATTTTTTCAAATCATTTATAAAACCATAAAAATATTGTCTTGTCTTATATTAAAATTTTTTGTATGTAAACGTAATTTTAATTAAATAGTAAATATTCTCTGTAGGTCTTTATCATTTCTTAACGATTCATTTTCCAAATTGCAATGGTTTCACATTTGCAACCCTTTCATCCTCCTTTCGCTTCCCCCCAAAGGTGATTCCTGATTCAGTTTCCACCCCGTTTAAATGAAAACTACGGTCCATTGAATTAGCAACTGCAACGGCTTAGCTTTTCCGCAGATGAGAAGGGGTTTCCATGGCAAACCAGTTGGACTACGACGCACCACCATTCTCGCCTTCCGCACTCGCACAGTTTTCCCACTGCAGTATTTCCCATTTTCCCCCGGTCGCATCCGTGATGTCATTGATTGGATTCAGCTTTGAAGCTGGGACTGTTCCGCGGAGCCGCTTCGCTTAGCCTAATTAATAAGCGAAGCTCTTGAGTTATGTTTTTTATTTCGGGCAATTTACAAATCGTTCGCTGGCTGATCTCATCGGACGCATAAAATGGCAATAAAAAATTGCATAAAAAATGGCCGAAAGGAAGCTGGGGCTGGGGAATTTGTTATGCGCATAAAAGTAGGCAGCCGAAATTTGGCCAAAAACTTTAAAGCCAAAAAAGCGCCATCGAAGTTGGAGGCAGTAAAAAGCGCGTGGAAAACTCTCCCGCAGCCGGCTGAAATGTAATTCCTCTGGCGCCAGCCCTGTGATTATCGAAAGTAGTTCTTTTTGATGTCGAAAGTTTGTTGCTGCCAGCCTCCCCTCATGTCCCTGCGCCCCCTAGGTGGCAAGTGAAAGTGAAAGCGAATGCGAAAGTCTATTTTCCAGCCAGCCAGAAGGACGGAAATCTGGGCACATAAAGGCGCCTCTATGTACTTGCCGCCCAACAACAACACACATAAAAAGGGGGACCTGCAAGGGGGCGGACACTACGGAAAAGTGCGTGAATTTTTGGCAAAAAACAAAAACAGACTGCAAAGGGCAAAAGGGAATTACGGCCAGGGGATACTCTTTCAATTGGGATTGTTAAAAGGAATATTGAAATTTCAATTTATGTTTGTAGAAGTTTATAAATGGTATTTAAGTTTTGGTAAATATAATAAAAAATTGATAAAGAATTAACTATGTTCCTGAATCCGACCTTATGGTATAAAAATTTCTGCGGTTTTAAAATCTTTTAAAGTTTTGTCCAAAAGTGAGCTACAAAATATTCCTCCTTAAATAAAACAATGAATTCTCATTCTAAAATATTTCTTTGCTTAAATAAATAAATAAATATAAATAAAATCAATTCATTTGAAAACTTTAGCGATTTCAGTGGCTTTTTCTTTATAACAAAGAGAGTTAAAATTTAGCAAAAATGGTGAGTGTTACAGAAACCACTAGAGTTTTGAAATCACTTAAAAAAGTGTCTAAAAATATGTTATTTTCTGGCTCAAATAACTTATTTCATTCTTTTAGACACCTTTGTGCATGGTAAACTTACATTTATTTGAACTTCACCTTCATAAAAAACCCTAAACTGAGCAATTATTTTTTTTACTAGAATATTTTTAGCCCTAGCCATCGCCTACTTGTTATCATCTGGCCAAACCTTATCTGGAAGTCTGGACAGCCTGTTTTTCTGGCAGTGCGTAGGCCAGGAAAGTTGAAACTATGCCGCGTAGGCGACGTGGCAACGACAGCCGCCCTGACAGCCCCTCCCTTGCAGCCACCCCAGCCCTTCCCCTCTCTCTTTGCCAACCGACAAACCCCTCGCTCAACCGCATCCCCACTCC